>GL380506.1:19577-38012 GCA_000143925.2 Caenorhabditis brenneri
AAACATCGCCGTATTCACAATACTACCAAGGTTTAAAGAAATACTTTTTGATTAAAACCATTCAGACAGCAGTGTTTCCCGTCATTGATCATTTCTACAAAGCCACGCTCGTCACATATTCTTTGTTTCTCATTATAGTTATATATTGTTTTTTTAGTATAAACCTTGGTTTAATCATCGAGAAATCAAAAGTGGAGGAATGGTGTTTATATTTATTTGTTGCTTACATTAAAGTACATCTCCTCCTTCTGTCCCTATTGGCTATCCAACGATTTTTATTGTATTTTTTCCCAAGTCACGAAAAGTATATTAGTTTTACCAGCCGTACAACAAACTACATACTGGTGTTTCTATATTTATTGGTTTTTCTAGAAACTTTAGTTATAAAAATACACCTTAATGTTTCTAACTCATCTCCTGAAGACTTTCATACTCAAAAAATATTAGTGGTTCGTAAAAACCCACATGGAGCCGACTTTTATGATTATTTTCAGGCAGAATATTTGATGGTTTATGGATTTCTATTGACTAGTTCGCTATTATACATACCTGTTCTCATCAGCATACGCAAACAGTCTCATTTGGTTTCAGTCATTAAAAACAGGCCTCACCAATATATTTTGTATCAAACTATCTTGATAGTTGTGATAAAAGGGGTACTTTAATTTTGGTTTAAAAATTTTTAAATTGTTTCTTACAGTCTCTTCTTATAGCTTCATTCTACGCTTTAGCTACTGGTGCAGAAGAGTACGAAAAATATGAGGTCAAGCCAATGGACCACATTTATTTAGTTGAACTTATCAGTACACCGGCTCTTATTCAATTGTCTTACTTGTTGTGCAATCGAGCGAATGTCATAAAATTAAGGAAACAATTATCTTTAAGGAGGCTGTTCAGAAAAATAGTTGAATGGGTGTTAAGAAAAAACGGAGCGCGTCCAGTGCAAGTTGGCCCTCATTTGAGCGTGGATGATCTGCGGACAACTGTTATTTGAAGGAGCTTTATACCAGCTCAAAAAAGTACGACAGAGGGTTCAATCAAATGTTTGTATTTTATATTTTTTTCTATGTGTTTTTGGGACTGGAATGCTGGTTATTTTGAATTTTATCAATGTAAGTCAGTAGTTTCATCGACACTTTCCACTGTAAAAAAATACTTTTCCAGATAATATCTTTTGTACTTTTGGATTTGGTACTACAAAAAATGTTGATTTTTCGGAATTTAATTTTGAAAAAGTAAGTCAACTGTGAGCTGAAATATAGCAACTAGATTTTCTCACACACTAGATTTTGTCTCTAATTAAAATATCATTTTCAAAAAATACTTTCAGATCGAATTGGATCAATCTTCAAGCCGTCAGTCAGCTTCCAAACCAATATCGATTTATGGAAATCGTGTATTTTGTGGAGATCGTGCCAAAAAATTCGAAGCCTCTTGTTGTTCTCGTTGCTATGTGAGTTTCTGGCTATTATGTGAGGGTTTACCTGATTATCAAAAGTTTTTGCAGCCCTCCTTCAGACGAGCATACAAGAGAGCCACGATTTCTGCCGGTCGCGTCGATATCAAAAATGGTTGAGCAGTGGATGGTAAAAATTGAAATCGCAACGAAAATGACAAATTCTGAAAATATTTCAAATATTTATCCTTGGAATTCCATCCGAAGAAGCTATCGACATCATTCTGAACTGCATGTACAGTTTACATCCTTCCAAACAAAACATAGAGTGCGACATGTCATTCAACAGCAGCACTAATCCCTCGGAAAGTTTATTGAGAGCTTGGGAACAATTCTCATTCAATCTTTCACTTTGTCTTCTTTATAGCTGTCGCTTTCGTAATTCATTTGATCTATTGTATTTTTATTTTTTTTATAAATGAAAAAATAGTTTTATCTGATAAAATTTTTCCGTCAAATAGCCTTCATCGTTTTTTCCAACTACTAACTAAAAAGAGTAGCTGCCACAGAATCTTCTTCCGGCTCGGTCTAGATATTTTCTGACTCATTCTGCTCCTAATCCATCTTCGCCGCTGGCTCTGCTTGCGTCTCATGCTTCCTCCCAAGCCACGCCCATTTGTTTACGACATTCATCGCCTCCCTCGAATTCATATTCATTTGTTTTCTCGTGCTATGTGGTGACCACCCGTCCTCCTTTTTCTCTCTATTTTTGCTCTTGTTTTATAGATTTCCGTGCCTAAATTCGCCTATTTTTCAGATATGCGAAAGTACTTTTTTGTCAACTGCACCGCCTGGGACCTAGTTCTCCAGATGTATTCAAATGTGCTCTTATCTCTTTTTTCAATGTAAAGCGCTTCTAAAATAAGAGTAATTCAAGACAATGTTTCCAGAAAATCCTACATATTATTCATCTGTTCCTATTGGTTTTGGAACTCTCACTTCTGATTATTTCGAATTTTAGTCAAGGTAAGTCAATATTTCCAATAACTTTAACTTGAAACCGTGTTTTCAGGCCTTTCTTCTTGTTCCTCTGGATTTGGGACTACAATCATTGATTATTTGGAATTTAAAATGAGCGATCAGTATATACTTCAAAAAAAAGGACACGGTATCCAAAAACATGGGTGCTCGTTACGCTCCGATTGAAGAGAGCACTGCGTCCAACGCCACAAATAATTGTGTGCGACGTGAGCAGAAGCAAGACACCACGGTAAGTATTGTGAGAAAACAAAAATTATAGTCAAAGTTCCATAATGAAATTAATTTTAAACTCTATCCTGAACACTCTATGTTCTTGAAAACCCATTTTCAGCTCATCATGGCCCAGTTCCAAACAATACAACCGGAGCCACCAAGAGCATTCTTCAGCTGCACCCATGTCATCTACTTCGACCGCTGCTAACAATGCCACTGCAATGGACAACAACTCTGCCACGACTTCGGAGGTAAGTAATAATATGATTTTACACCTAATTATATAAACCAGCATTTTTTTTTGGAAATTTTTGGAAAATTTATCGCCAAAAAATGTTCCGCAAATATATCTGGAATTTTCAAGAGAAATCTATTGGTAATATACGAAAAAATGCTTGCCTAATTTTTTCGTTTTTCGAAGACTGGAGTAGAAAAAATTCCATCTACGTTCAAATTGTATTTTACCCTTATAAGAACCCTACTCGCATTAACATTTTTCAAGTTAAGTTTTCAGAAAGCTGCTTCCGGTTGCTGATGACGACTCGAAGATGGACTGGGAGTCAGCCGATTCCAACAAAGTTCTCAAAAAGTTCCTTTTTTACTTTTTTTTTTTTTGTTTTTCTTCATGGCTTTTTTTTTCTTTTAGTAAATCTCACGACCCAAAATTCTTCAGAAAAAATAATAGTTTGAACCCAAGTCTGATCTCTGTCTTGATCTCAAGTTATTTTCGGAAGTGCGGAAGAGAATTGTATGATTCTGATTGCTGCCGACGTCGTCTCTCATTTGTAGTTATTTTGATGAAATCGGAGTATTCGGATTAGAGTCAGATTGTTATTCAGATTATACTGCAAAGTGATCGTTGCTCAAAGTCGTTTTGAGTTGTTTGAGAGATTTTCAAGATTATTTTGGGAACTTGTTTACGTGATGCCTGTCAATTATTTTAGTCAAATGTTGAAGTTTTGTGTTGTTCCTGAGTCAACAAATTTCTCTTTGGAGTTTCAAAAGGACGACCCGCCTCTCTCTCTCTCTCTCTCTCTCTCTCTCTCTCTCTCTCTCTCTCTCTCTCACTCCCTCGCAAATATTCAAGCACCACAAGAAATCTGCTTCTGTCACTGTCCAGATATTCTATGACTCACTCTGTCCATCCTTCTTGTCCATCAGCACTGCTTGTGTCCTCTGCGCCCCCCACTTTGGCCCTCCTCCTTATGTGTGCTCCTTCCCTTTCTCTTACGGTTAGAGGCAGCCACGAGGGGGGACGAAGTGACCTGTTGTATGTTCCTAAGACTCTTTTTTTTCTGCCCTTCTCACCATTTGCCCCACTAGCTTTGTCTGCGTCTCTCCTACAATCTCCTTTCTCTAGCCGAGCCCATCATTTTACGACATCCATCGCCCCTCTCTCATTCATATTCGTTTGTGTTTCCCTATCATTTGGTGACCTCCCGTCCTCTTTTTTTCTCTTTCCTTCAACAATTTCTTTTTGTTTTCTTTACCTAAACCTTCAAGGTTTTCAGGTATGCAAACGCGCTCCAGTGACAAGTGGGATCTTATCCTTCAAACCTTTTCCAATGTTATTTATGTAAAGGTAAATAATAAGTCGAAATTAGGATGGTTCACAGATGTATTTTTTTTTCAGATTATTTAACTGTTATCAATATGGTCCTCTGGATTGGGACCTCAATTTAATTTGATTTTTTTTAATTTTTTAGATAAAGTAAGTCAATTTTGAAAGCTCCATTTTTCACATAATTAATTTTCAGATTTTCCTTCTTGTTCCTCTGGATTTAAGACTGCAATAATTGATTATTTGGAAATTAAAATTAAAGGTCAGTATCTTGAAACTTTGTTTTCTTCTTGATTTCACAACTTTTCCAGGCACTCCGTATTATTTTTTTGATGGAAAACATGATGTAGATGCACTTGGAGAATCAGCAATACATGATCCAACATTATACAGATGGTCTGAAAATCCTCTTCTTGAACCTCGCTTATAACCTTTGGGTTCTGAAAAAGTTTTTTGGAAAAATATGCTCATTGGTAGCGACCGGAATAAAGAGGGGCGGTCTTCAAAAAATGGCTAGAGGGGTAGATGTTGATGCTTCTAGCAAGTTGACCATAAATTTCTTTGTTCTTTATGCGAGAAATTCGCGAGAATACCTACTTCGAAAGCAATTATATTGCGACCCTTACCCAGTAGCTTGTTTTACTGTTATGTTCATCCATCAGAACAATTGCAATCCAGAAAACAAATGAATTTCTTTTTTCAGGAATGCTGTTGCCCCACGGGTTGCACATGGATCTTACTCTCCTCTTCAATCCAGACGGATACTCTGTATGGGGCTGATCAGAAATGGAGTCTGCACTTGCTGGCAGGAGGAAATCTATGATCACCCAGAAAGTGAGGTGCCAGTCGTGAGTGTATTTTCAGTGTATGCTCTTCACAGTTGTTGACACCAGAAAAGTTTCAGTGGAACATCATGGAGGAAAGTGGGGAAGTCGTTTATTGACCCTCAATCGCTGACAGTTCAATGGTTCCACTTATTGCCGCAGTATCATTTTTGTTCGAACTTCATCTATGCTTGAAAAAGAATTGTTCGGGTTTTCATCTTTTCAAACAAACTTTGGGATTCAATGAACTGATTACGCTGCATTTTCGTTTTTGTAATACCAGGAACCAA
Source organism: Caenorhabditis brenneri (assembly GCA_000143925.2). Lineage (NCBI taxonomy): Eukaryota > Metazoa > Nematoda > Chromadorea > Rhabditida > Rhabditidae > Caenorhabditis > Caenorhabditis brenneri. The sequence continues at coordinate 24,903 of GL380506.1, forward strand.
CATGAAAGAACTATTCAATTGTTTTCGATTCAAACTCGGTCCATCTTGAGTTAACCATGAAACGAAGTGCACAGGAAAAAATCATAGGTCCAAATAGGTAAACAATTCTAGTATGGCTAGAGGGATACCTGATAACCAATGGTTCAGAGGTCAATAGCGTGTTCCTTTTCCTTACGCTCTCGACCACATATAAATTATTTTGAGTGACTGGCTTTTATTTGCCTGCACTTTTCTTCTTCCTATAATCAGAAAGCACCACAAAAAATCTGCTTCTGTCACTTTCCAGATATTTTATTACTCATTCTGTCCATCCTTCTTGTCCATCAACACTGCTAGTGTCCTTCGCACCCCACTGCGGCTATCCTCGTCATGTATGCTTCTTCGCTTTCTCTTACGGTTAGAGACAGCGAAATAGCATGCATAGCGAGGAGGGCCGGGCACGAAGTGACCTGTTGTACATTCCTAAGACTCTTTTTGTTTGTCCTCTTCGTCCATCTACACTTCTAGTTGCGTCTACGTCTCTCCTACAATCTCCCCTCTCTAGCCGGCCTCATCATTTTACGACCTTTATCACCTCTCTTCCTCATTCATACTCGTTTGCTTTCTTGTGGCATCTTGTGACCACCCGTCTTTTCTTTCTCCTTCATTTCGCACCATTCTTTGGTTTTCTAAGCCTCAAATTTGTTCTCTTTTCCAGAAAAGACTATCAGAAAAAAGTCAATGTGCTCAGTCAAGTGCCCCGTCATCAATTGGGATCTACAGCTCCAAATTTTTTCTAATGTGCTCTCCAATGGTAAAAATTTGGAAAAAAAATCAATATTAATTCGAGCCTATATTTTCAGGAAATCCGGTCTACTATCCTGTGCACTATCAATTTGTTCCTATTGGTATTTGGGACTCACACTGCTGATTATTTTGAACTTTAATATATATGTAAGTCAATAATATTTTGATAAATTTTTCCAAAATAATATTTTACAGATAGTATCCCTTGCACTTTTGTTAATGGTGCTACAGAACTCATTGATTGTTTGGAATTCAATTTTAAAGAAGTAAGTCAATTGTAAGCATTTGTGAACTGGAGTTCTTATGCTTTTCAGTTAACCATGTGGAGCAATCAACTTGAACAACTACCACCACAGCCACCATCGGAAAATGAATGTGGAGGAGCTGCTGTTTTGGATGCATCACACCGGAATTGTCGATTTGGTATATTAAATTTTCTGTTTTTTCATACAAATTTCATAAATTTTAGGGAATGGAAGGCACGGTACCAAGCGGAGAGCAACCAACACCAGAACAACTCAGATATATGGAAGAATGGGGACGAAAAATAGTTTTTTTCTTTGATATATGTGCACTTTTAATAAATTTTATGGGAGCAAAGTGTTTTTTTTTTGTTTTTTTTTTCATTACTTCAGGGCTTGGCTTTCAGTTGCCTGCATATTTATTCTTCCCATAATCAGAATATAATCTGAACCACAAGGAATGTGCTTCTGCCACTGTCCAGATATTTTATGACTCATTCTTCCCATTCTTCTTGTCCGTTAGCACTGCTAGTGTCTTTCGCGCCCCACAGCGGCCCTTCTAGTTGTGCATGCTCCTTTCCTGACTCTAACCGTCTGAGACAGCGAAATATCATACATAGCGAGGAGGGCCGGGCACGAAGTGACCTGTTGTACATTCCTAAGACTCTTTTTGTTTGTCCTCTTCTTTCATCTACACTTCTAGTTGCGTCTACGTCTCTCCTACAATCTCCCTTCTCTAGCCGTGCCCATCATTTTACGACCTCATCGCCTCTCTTCCTCATTCGTATTCGTTTGCTTACTCGTGCCATTGTCTTCCCTTTCTCCTTTATTTCTCACCATTTTCCGGTTTTCTGAGCCTCAAATCCGTTTTTTTTTTCAGAAAAAAAACTATCAGAAACAAGTCAATGCGCCCAGTCAAGTGCCCCGTCATCAATTGGGATCTACAGCTCCAAATTTTTTCTGATGTGCTCTCCAATGGTAAAAATTTGAAAAAAAAAATCAATATTAATTCGAGCCTATATTTTCAGGAAATCCGGTCTACTATCCTGTGCACTATCTATCTGTTCCTATTGGTATTTGGGACTCACACTGCTGATTATTTTGAACTTTAATATATATGTAAGTCAATAATATTTTGATAAATTTTTCCAAAATAATATTTTACAGATAATATCCCTTGCACTTTTGGTAATGGTGCTACAAAACTTATTGATTATTTTGAATTCAAATTTGAAGAAGTAAGTCAATTATAAGCATTTTTAAACTGGAGTTCTGTTCTTATGCGTCTTCTTCGTGCTCCAGGTATTTTCATTTTAAATATTCTTTAGAACGATATTTATTCCAATTTTCAGGAGCTCTCTGACGGTTTCGAAAAGACCACTGGACCATCTTCTGGTATTTACCGGAAGCTCAAAACCTTCCAAACTCTAACTAGACGCCCAATCTCCGTGGATGATGTTTCCTCACAATCCGGAAATCTGCTCCCGCGCCCACCCAGAACTCGTCCGTATACCTTCGTCGACCCGTCAACCGTTGAATGGCCAGAGAGCTCAACAACTACTCAGAAGGTGCAGAAGCCAGAGCAGAGGAAGAAAAAATCTGTAAGACCGAACCAATTTTATTGTTTCCAAATTTTTTTCAACTTATTTTGCAGTTTTGGTCGCGCAAGGACAAGAAAGACAAGAAAGTGGACATTCCAAAACCCAAATCGGAGGCAGAGGAACTGGAAATTGTATGGATGAAGAAGAAATATGGAGAATTGCGTCGGCCTTCTAATTTTCCAAACTTGATGTCTTGTTTTCATAATAAATGTATGTGGAAACTGAGTTTCACTAGCAAATCTTGAGCGAGAGAGAGGGAGAGCGCAGAAAGCAAGAATCAAAATACTCGTGATGTGTGATAATCGCGCGTTTTTCAAAATGACCGTACCCCACAGAAAATATTAACCACTCAATTTTGTTCGGATCGGACAAATGCCAGATTTTTTTGGTGAACAAGCTCAAAATTGATGAGCATTTTTATCGGACTGAATTTCTCAAAAAATTCCGAAGTTGTGCAACACTTTAACAAAGTGTGAAAGAGTCTTCCTGGTGTTTTGAAGTATACACATACCATCTGGATAGACTCGCAACTGACGAAAATCCGTATCCTTTCGTGAATTAATATTCAGATGAGAATCATCAAGTTTTTGGAAATTTCTCCGAACAACGTATAAAAAGTTGAATTTCGATTATTTTGAATTTAAATTTGAAGAGGTAAGTCAATTACAAGCATTAGTGAACTGGAGTTATTTTTCTTTTCAGTTAACCATGTGGAACAATCAACTTGAACAACCACCAGCACAGCCACCATCGGAAAATGAATATGGAGGAGCTGCTGTTTTGGATGCATCACCCCGGAATTAGGTATATTACATTTTGTGTTTTTTCATACAAATTTCATAAATTTTCGGTTTTGGAAGGCACGGTACCAAGGAACGGAGAGCAACCAACACCAGAACAACTCAGATATATGGAAGAATGGGGCGAAATATCAGCAAGACCTGATTCCAAGACGGATGGAAAAATGGGAAGCTGGAGCCGGAGCCAAAACGTCTAACCTCTGATATTATATAGTTTTTTCTTTGATATAGGTGCACTTTCAATAAATTTTACGAGAACAAAGTTTTATTTTTCCATCACTCCAGGGCTTGGCTTTCAGTTGCCTGCATACTGAAATATCAGCAAGACCTGATTCCAAGACCGATTGAAAAATGGGAAGCTTGAGCCGGAGCCGGGACATCTAACCTCTGATTTTATATAATTGTTTTTCTTTGATTTAGGTGCACTTTTAATAAATTTTATGGGAGCAAAGTGTTCTTTTTTTCATTACTTTAGTGCTCGGCTTTCAGTTGCCTGCACATTTATTCTTCAGAATTAAAAATATTCAAGCACCGCCAGGAATGTGCTTTTGTCACTGTGCAGATATTTTATGGCTCCTTCTATCAGTTCTTCTTGTCCGTTAGCACTGCTAGTGTCCTCCGCTCCCCACTGCAGTCCTCCTCCTTATGTATGCTCTTTCGCTTTCTCTGACGGTTAATGGCAGCCACGAGGGAGCGCGAAGTGACCTGTTGTACGCTCCTAAGACTCTTTTTGTTTGTCCCCTTCTTCCATCCACACCTCTAGTTGTGTCTACGTCTCTTCTACAATCTCCATCTCTAGCCGGCCCCATCATTTTACGACCTTCATCGCCTCTCTTCCTCATTCGTATTCGTTTACTTACTCGTGCCATCTAGTGACCCTTTTTCCGGTTTTTAAGCCTCAAATTCGTTTTTTTTTTTAGAAAAGGCTATCAAGAAAAAGTCAATGCGCCCACTCAAGTGCCCCGTCGTCAATTGGGATCTACAGCTCCAAATTTTTTCTAATGTGCTTTTCAATGGTAAACATTTGGAAAAAAATCAATATAAATTCAAGCTCAATTTTCCAGGAAATCCGGTCTACTATCCTGTCTTCTATCTATTTGATCCTTTGGTAATTGGGACTCACACTGCTGATTATTTTGAATTTTAATATATATGTAAGTCAATAATATGTTGATAACTTTTTCCCAAAAATATATTTTTCAGATAATATCTCTTGTACTTCTGGATCAGGTGCTACAAAACATGTTGATTATTTGGAATGTAATTTTAAAGAAGTAAGTCAATTATAGGCATTCGTGCACTGGAGTTCTTATTCTTTTCAGTAAACCATGTGGAACAATCAACTTGAACAACAACCACCAGAGCGACCATCGGAAAATGAATGTGGAGGAGCTGCAGTTTTGGATGTACCACCCCGGAATTAGGTATAATACATTTTGTGTTTTTTCATACAAATTTCGTAAACTTTAGGTAATGGAAGGCACGGTACCAAGCGGAGAGCAACCAACACCAGAACAACTCAGATATATAGAAGAATGGGGACGACAATTTTTTTTAATGGGATGCTGTTTGAGCCGGAGCCGGAATGTCTAACCTTTGATTGTATATAGTTTTTTCTTTGATATAGGTGCACGTTTAATAAATTTTATGGGGGAAAAGTGTTTTTTTTTTCATCATTTCAGGGCTTGGCTTTCAGTTGCCTGCATATTTATTCTTCTCATAGTCAGGAAGCACCACAAGGAATGTGCTTCTGACACTGTGCAGATATTTTATGACTCATTCTGTCCATTCTTCTTGTCCATCAGCACTGCTAGTGTCCTTCGCACCCCAGTGCGGCCCTCCTCGTTATGCATGCTCCTCCGCTTTCTCTGACGGTTAATGGCAGCCACGAGGGAGCGCGAAGTGACCTGTTGTACGATCCTAAGACTCTTTTTGTTTGTCCCCTTCTTCCATCTACACCTCTAGTTGTGTCTACGTCTCTTCTACATTCTCCCATCTCTAGCCGTGCCCATCATTTTACGACCTTCATCGCCTCTCTTCCTCATTCGTATTCGTTTGCTTACTCGTGACCACCCGTCTTTCCTTTTTCCTTCATTTTGCACCATTTTCCAGTTTTCTAAGCATGAAATTAGTTTTTTTTTTTCAGTAAAACCTATCAGAAAAAAAGTCAATGCGCCCAGTCAAGTGCCCCGTCATCAATTGGGATCTACAGCTCCAAATGTTTTCTAATGTGCTCTCCAATGGTAAAAGTTTGAAAAAAAATCAATTAATTCGAGCCTATATTTTCAGCAAATCCGGTCTACTATTCTGTCTACTATCTATTTGTTCCTATTGGTATTTGGGACTCGCACTGCTGATTATTTTGAATTTTAATATATATGTAAGTCAATAATAGGTCGATAACTTTTTTCAAAAAAATATTTTCCAGATAATATTTCTTGCACTTTTGGATATGGTGCTACAAAACATGTTGATTATTTGAAATTCTCCGCTGAGACGTAAGTGTAAAAAGCAAAAAGATTTTTTTTTCAATGAAATTTTTCCAGCTTCCTCAACAACCATATTTCCGTAAAGGATTGAAACTTCAACTCCGCCGAACAACGTACAAGAATGTCGATGGCTTGATATTTGTGTTCAACGCAGTTGAGAAGGACAGAGCCAACGAATTGGAGCACTTCGTGAAAGTGTGGAAGATGCTGGCTTCCGAGTCTCCAAATGCGAAGGTTAGTCAATTTAAAATCTTGTACAGAGAAGGTCCACTTGTAAGTGTTACTAGCTTCATTTCATAATGTTGCTTTTCGAAAGAAAGGAAGTGGCATTCAGTTTTCATATGTTTTCCTCAATAAAAATCAAATCTGCGTTTTGAAAAATAAGAAAAGAATGCCGACACTCGAGTGTTAACCCGTAATATTTGAAATGAAAAACAAGCTCAGTTGAGAGCAGATTCCAAAAAAGCTACTGAAATTCTGTAAAAAATACAATTCCAAAATGTTTCTAAAAAGTGCTTGAACGGCTACCAAAAAAAACGTTTTTTTAGTTGTATGTCTTCCTTCATCGCGCCAATCTGATCCAAGAAAGCCGAACGGAGGTATGTTTTTCTTCTCAAAGTTTTTTGCAATAATCTTGTGTTTCCAGACGCTTCGTGACTTTGGAATGAAGCTCATAGCTTCTATGGTTGAGGCCCAAGCAAGACCACACGAGCTCAAGCTGCTGGCCACAAGTGTCTTCGATCGAGAGAGTGTCTTCGATGCTTGGAGCACAGTCTTCCGATCGCTCTGTGGAACTTCGGAAGGATGGAGCAAATGCGTCTCAAGCTGCTTTGGACTCGGAACCAACGATCGACATCTTGGTGGAATCAATGAGAATCAATCATCTTGATCTCAAATAATAATTACAATTCTAATCAAGTGTTTTTTGTTATGCTTTAATTTATTTTACTTTACAATTAGATCTAAAAAATTTGGACGATACATTCGATGAGAAACTAATAAAAAAAAAATGAAAAAATGAGAGTTATATTTGTTTATTTGAAGAATTAATTGATGTTTGGAAAGGGCTCTATTCGACTTGAACGGTCCCTTCAGGCTACAAAAAAAGTTGAACGGTCCCTTCAGACCTCAGAAAAAAAATAACGGTCCCTTCAGAGTTGAACGGTCCCTTAATAAGAAATTTCAGGAACTGTTATATTTCAGCTAGCTCGCTTGTCTTTGTTAATTGCTGTTCCAAAAATTCGAAAAATGAATTATACGTTGTTTTTCGCTGCGAGTTCTTTGTAGATAAGGAATCGGCAGGACATTTTTGACATGAGTGAGTAAGATAACTAGTTTTTGGTTCTAAACCAGAACGGAAAACCAAAATTGGTGAAAAACGCGCAAATTATCATCTATATAATGATCACAAAAGCTGAAAACTAACAGAAGAGGGAAAATGAACGTGAGTTGAAATGACTATGTTGTAGCAAACAGGAGAGAGGCAGGCTAAGAGCTGGCAGGTGACGAATGCCGACGAAGGATAACGTCTAAGAAAAGTAAGGCAATCTAAGGCTATGGTGTGATTTTACATTGACCATTTAGTAGTTATAACATCATACTTTATTTGACAAAAAAATTATTTTTAAAAAACAGTAAGACATTACGGAATATGGATTCTCATTACAAGCAAAACAGTTGATGAACATAAATATTTATTTATTTCCAACTGTGTCCGACGAATTTTGAGAGGATGATTGTGAACTTTGAGCGGCTGACAAACGAGACGATTGAAGTCCGGACTGATCAGTTGGAGCCGAGTTAGGGGTCTGTCCGGAACGAGTTCTAGATGCGCACAAAGTTTCCTCATAAATGTTGTGAGACGGTATTACTTCTAAAATTGTTCAAATACGTCATTCTTCAATTCAACTTTTCTTAGACTCACCATATGTCCATCTTTTTCCAGTTTCTTTCCTTTTCTTTGCTGGATTTGGAGTTGAGCTCTGTTAAGCATCTGGAAACAGGTTCATTAGAATCACCTATGATATTTGCTCCATTCTTCATAGTCTCTAATTAGAAATTGGCCAGACACAACAATGAACTTTCAGTAAGTAATGCACGGTTATGTAATTCGTTACTGCTATGGTCTTCTCTAGGTCATGCTACGTGGTTTTGAAAGGTCAGACTCTGTGTGATTTGCTAAAGAAAATCAACTGGAAATAAATATTTCCAATTTTTATTTGTCAGGTCTAAGTAACACTGGTTTCTCTTGTAGAGAAAGGTCTTCAAATGCAGAAAGGGCTTTAGAAAAGGGCGTGAACAAAACCCCGACAATATTCGCTTACCTGGAACATTTTCTTGATCAGCAAAATCATTTGCGTTCGGTAACGGCGCTTGGTTCAGTCTGAGCGATCCAGATGCTGTCTTGGGCGGGCGTCCTCGTGGTCGGGAGGCGAGCAATTGCGGATCTTGTCCTTGGGACTGTGGCTTAGCAGCTGGAGCCTGGCGGTTGTTCGAGGAACGTTTTCCTCGATTGCTATCGGCAAAATGGCTTCATTTTCTTTGAATACTCTGCTGCGATGACGTCTGAGATCCGAGAACAGAATAAATCATTTTAATAGCTTCCTTTAGTTTGGTGGAGGTTATTGGATCGAACACTACTGTAGGAGGTTTGGTTGCTGTGATGTCCGAAGGTATTTGATCTACTGAGTTCTCTTCCAATATTTTGTGAATCGCCTCCGCCAGAACTTGAATTTTTACCTTCTTTTCCTTAGTCATGTTTCGGTTTGGATTGGTCTCAATCATTGCCATCAGCTGGCTTATTTCTTCGTTCAAGTTTCCGCTGCTTCTCGACTTGAATTTTGTAGAAATCGATCCAATTTGGAAACTGCTCTTGAAGATCGCAAAGAAGAGGCGGACATATACTGCTTCCTCTTTAAGCACAAAAAACTTTGTACATGAACGTGTTCACTTGGACACTTTTCTTGCACGATCAGCGATAAATTATTTAAAATTGTGTGGTGAGATCTCAATCAGTCGTCCTCCAATTTGACAATGATTTGTTTTGTTGCGAACCGTCTCATGTGCTTATCATTGCAAACAGCCACAATCTGCATCTCTTTTCCGAGTTCTTGAAGAGCAGAGCCAACCTGAAATCACATATTCTTATATTTTTGTCACTAATAGTTTCATGCTACTTACCTTGACACATGTATCTTTGTGAAAAGCTTTGTCCAATTCATCGAGTACAAAGAACGGTGAACCCTTGACGAGATTCAAAGCTAGAAGAAAGGCAACAGAGGCAACTTTCTTTTCTCCTCCGGACAACAACTCGACATCGATTGGTCTTGTTCCGTGGCGGTATGGCATGCATTCGAAAGTGATTCCAAATATGGCTCATCCTTGACGGTTGGGACCATTTTCAGTAACACATTCGGGCATCCATAGATAAATTTGTAGACCTCGTCAAGACGAGCGTTCAGGGGAGTGAAGAGCTTGTTGAATTCTCCCGGCGCTTTTCTTTCACCTATAATAATTTGATATAAAGTTACATATAGGAATTAAAATTGGAAATGGATTGTCGTGAGATATGACGCCGGGTGTCCGGGTGTGTGTGCAGACATCATATTTCACGTCAAATTGCGGACTTACCTTGTGAAACTTGAAAAGATCCGCAGCGTTTGAATCGATAGGAAATTCACCAGAATAGTAGGAACAAGTAGAATTAAAAACAATCAGGGGGGAAGGGAGGCCGCTAATCGGGCAGCCAGAAGAATGAATGAATGATTTGTGTGTTTGCCCACATCAAGTGAGGTGGAGTGAGGTGGAGTGAATGCGACCCGCGGGATTAGTGGGGTAAGTGTCAGTGGAGCGTAGATGCAGATGATGAGATAAGGAGGAGGAGACAACAAACAAAGAGGGCGACAGAAACTGCCCTTGAGAGAGGAGAGTGACAAGAGTGAACGTCTGTTGTTCTTACCATAAAGACTCGCGAGTTCAAATCTAGGGAAACGTGAGAATTAGCAAGCTGTTTCCCGGCTCAAACAAGGGGTAGCCAATGAAAAACACATCTGGGCCTGAAATTGGAGGGTTTTGAGAGCCGCAAATGGCCTCTTCGTGATTTGTATCGTCTAACATGTCGTTTTTGTGGTCATCCGGACCTTTGAAAACAGCAACAGACAAAATGGAAGTCTTTCTGTCTTGTAACAAAACCTGTTCTAGAGAAAAGTGAAATTGAGGTCTCCAGTGGGTATGCAATGTTGTTTGAACATAGTTGGAAGATCTGATTTTGTAGCCAGCCTGCCTTAGACCTGCTTTGTTTTCCAAGACCATTTTATCAGTTCTGAATGTGGAAATGTTACCTGAAAACTAGAAATCTGAAACCATCTTGTTACGAGACTTGTTGAAAGTTTGATAGCGTTCAATAACACACGGGAGCAGACTTCTTGTGTTCAATGAGAGTCCTCTTGATTCTTTTGGCTGTTTTCAGTACGTTTGAAGTCGTATTTCAGCCCAAAAAATCAAAATTCAATCCACATTTTGATGGGTTTGGGAGCCTATCATTTCGGTAACGGATAATTTTTGCCTGGGACCGTCCGTGATATGTTCCGATACAATTAATTTTGGAGAAAAACAAAAAGTTACAAAAGTTTATTAACAGTACTTTAAATTAAGAAATTGTATTATCATGATCGAGGATCTAATGGACAAAAGAGGCCGAGTTCCATCCCGTTTCCGAATAGTATATTAGCATCCAAATAATCCGTCATCTCTGAATTCTTCATACTTGATTCCCTTCATAACAACACTATGGTCCAAGATGAAGCCGTTTAACAGATTTGGACAGGCGCCTTTCAACCAATTGCTTATCGGTAATCAAACTACGGCAGATAGTGATATCCGGGCTGTTCAGCAACAACAGCGTGTTCAGATCGATAGGACTTGAACGCTGTATTACAAGACAGGCAATTCCTGGTTTTCTTGGTCTGAACGGCTCCATAATCTGACACGACCTTTTTCAGTTTTTGACACGTCGCAGCTTCATCGAACTCTTTGTTCCAATGCATTGAGTACTTGCTCCAGTCGCGAATGATTTGAGGCCAGTCGATTTCATCAAGATCTTTCTGAAATACATTACTGTGTCACAATTTCAGGAAGTTTGAAAAATAGCTACATGTTTTTTGCTAAATACAATTTTTTTTTGACAAAAAAGGATCGGGAAGAGTGGGGTCAGTTGCCATCAGGGAGAAAATATCTTACGTTCGATTGCGGACTTACCTTGAGAATGTTGAAGAGATCCGCAGCGTTGGAATAGATAGGAAATCCACCAGAATAGAAGGCACCAGTAGGATTTATAGGAAAATTAAAAATAATCAAGGGGAAAGGAGGCCACTAATCAGACAGCCAGAGGGGTAGGCCGCTAGCCGAGCAGCCAGAAGAATGAATGAATGATTTGGGTGTTTGCCCATTTCAAGGTGGAGTGAATGCGACCCGCGAGATTAGTGGGGTTCAGTGTCAGTGGAGCGCAGATGCAGATGATGAGATAAGGAGGAGAAGACAACAGGCAAAGAGGGTGACAGAACCTGCCCTTGAGAAAGGAGAGTGACAAAAGTGAACATCTGTCGTTCTTAGCTAGAGGTATTTGATGACAAATTTGGGGTTGGCAAGTGCAAAATCCAGGGTCGACACGCCTATTTCCTGGGTCCAGCCTGAAGACCCTGCCAAAAAACTCCAAGAATTTGTAAAACCGAGAGTTCTTTTTTTGAATTTTGGAATAATTTTCAATTTTCAGAAGGCTCAGAATTCTTCGCAGTATAGTGAAATCAAACAACGAAATCGCTGCCGTTGTCGAATTTGAGTACGATTCATTTGAATACAAATACATTTATTAAAATATTTTGATGATGTCATTACAAAAGTTAAAGCATTGCATTTTGAGTATTGCATTTTCTTTTAATTGGCATCACATCATCGTCAAGTGTTTCAACCACTTTTGGAGGAATGTTCAGAGTAATGGAGCAGATTCTGTGGTGAAGGAACTGGTGACCATCTGCTGAAGGGAACTTGGTCGACTTCTCTTTGAAATGATTGAAGTGGTTTCTCATAGCATCAGTTGCATAAAAATAGATTGAGCCCGTTTGTTTGAACAATGGGACGCATGGCTGTCCACAGAGAATCGGTTCAAGACTACAAGGAGATCGAGATGTTCCTTTGTATTGTTCCTGTAAATTTCAAGTTGATTCCACCTGTTATAAAAATGTGAAACAAACCTCATGCTTTGCATAATAGATTGGTATGACCATCAGCACAATTCTTGTGCAGGCCAATAATTCGGAACAGCGAGTATTTGAGTATTTGGGCGGAGGGAAGACCACTTTATGTGCTGGACAAGGTTTGCTCATGATGAACTTGATCACAATTCTGCAAAAAGAAATGAATCAACTTAGTTTCTAGATGCATAGAAAAACCTTACAATTTTTTGAAAGAAGAAATGCATCGGCTCAAGATCCGGAAACTGCTCTTGCATAGCTTTCAGCTGGCAGTAGAGATTTTGAAGGTCTCAAAGAAGAAACGGACATATACTGCTTCTTCTTTACTCACAAAAAAATTGTACATGAACGTGTCCATTTGCACAACATATAGGCTTAGAATCTCGTTCTATTTTTCTTGCACGATCAGCGATGAATCTCCATTCCTCTTCTAGCTGAAAAAGAACCAATGAAAATTAAAATTGGAAATGAATTGTCGTGAGATACGAGGCCGGGTGTGCAGACACCATATCTTACGTCAGATTGCGGACTTACTTTGTGAAACTTGAAGAGATCCGCAGCGTTTGAATCGATAGGAACCCCACCAGAATAGTAGGAACCAGTAGAATTAATAGATAAATTAAAAACAATCAAGGGGGAGGGGAGGCCGCTCATCGGGCAGCCAGAGGGATAGGCCGCTAATCGGGCAGCCAGAAAAATGAATGAATGATTTGTGTGTTTGCCCCAGTCAAGGTGGAGTGAATGCGACCCGCGAGATTAGTGGGGTTCAGTGTCAGTGGAGCGCAGATGCAGATGATGAGATAAGGAGGAGGAGACTAAAGACAGAGAGGGTGAGATAGGAGAGTGACAAGAGTGAACATCTGTCGTTCTTAGCCAAAGGTATTTGAATAAAGATTTGGGGTTCTCAAGTGCAAGATCCAGGGTCGACACGCCTATTTTCTGGG
>GL380507.1:0-10362 GCA_000143925.2 Caenorhabditis brenneri
CTTTTTGTTCACGAGGACTACACACTTTTTGTTCACGAAGACAAAACTCTTTTTGTTCACGAGGACTACACACTTTTTGTTCACGAAGACAAAACTCTTTTTGTTCACGAAGACAAAACTCTTTTTGTTCACGAGGACTACACACTTTTTATTCAAGAGGACTACACACTTTTTATTCACGAGGACTACACACTTTTATTCACGAGGACTACACACTTTTTATTCACGAGGACTACACACTTTTTGTTCACGAGGACTACACACTTTTTGTTCACGAGGACTACACACTTTTTGTTCACGAGGACTACACACTTTTTGTTCACGAGGACTACACACTTTTTGTTCACGAGGACTACACACTTTTTGTTCACGAAGACTACACTCTTTTTGTTCACGAGGACTACACACTTTTTATTCAAGAGGACTACACACTTTTTATTCAAGAGGACTACACACTTTTTATTCAAGAGGACTACACACTTTTTGTTCACGAAGACAAAACTCTTTTTGTTCACGAGGACTACACACTTTTTATTCAAGAGGACTACACACTTTTTATTCAAGAGGACTACACACTTTTTGTTCACGAGGACTACACACTTTTTGTTCACGAGGACTACACACTTTTTATTCACGAGGACTACACTCTTTTTGTTCACGAGGACTACACACTTTTTGTTCACGAGGACTACACACTTTTTATTCAAGAGGACTACACACTTTTTATTCAAGAGGACTACACACTTTTTGTTCACGAGGACTACACACTTTTTGTTCACGAAGACTACACACTTTTTATTCAAGAGGACTACACACTTTTTATTCAAGAGGACTACACACTTTTTGTTCACGAGGACTACACACTTTTTATTCAAGAGGACTACACACTTTTTGTTCACGAGGAATACACACTTTTTGTTCACGAAGACTACACACTTTTTATTCAAGAGGACTACACACTTTTTATTCAAGAGGACTACACACTTTTTGTTCACGAGGACTACACACTTTTTATTCAAGAGGACTACACACTTTTTGTTCAAGAGGACTACACACTTTTTATTCAAGAGGACTACACACTTTTTATTCAAGAGGACTACATTCTTTTTGTTCACGAGGACTACACCCCTTTTGTTCACGAAGACAACTCTTTTTGTCCACGAGGATTACACCCTTTTTGTTCACGAGGACTACCGCTTTTTGCTGACTCTATATTCGGTTACCGAGAGAAAATCGGTTGTTGCCCAACATGCCGGCAGTGATTTGTCAGGCATTTCCGAGCGTTTCTACAGTCGACAAGATACCCCAATAGCACGAACAACTACTGGCGCCGGCTCGACTATCAATTCGGCTTGACATGTCAACATTTCCACCATCAACTGTTAACTCGATTGGCCCCCATACTGCCTTCACCCCCCCCCCCCTCTCAGAGCCCGTTGTGAAAAGCAACAAATAACAAGAAGCAACGTTTATTAAGAGAAAAAAAACGGGGGGCTACTGCGGCGGTTGACGACCTTCTAATCCTCTTGTGAGGCCCTCGACTCCGGCGGCGACCTTCTCACTCTCATCCGCAATCGCCTTGGTAGCCTGCAGAATCGAAATTATTCAAGGAATCCAGGAAAAACAATTACCGGGGTGGCATCCGTCACTGCGGCCTTTTCCTGTGCGAGATCACCGGGAGACGATGGTTCAGATGAGTAGATGACCTTCGATGGAGCTGAAAGTCAAAAACTCAAACCTCCAACAACTCCCCCCCTCCCCAAAAGTCACCTCCAGGGGGCGCCGACGTCGTCTCCGTGACAGGTTGAACGAGCTTATCCTCTGCATCCATAGCTAAGGGATACCTAAAACAGTGTTTCAAAACGGGAAGAAAGAGATGTAAGATATGAAACAGTTTGAACTGTTGGCAAGAAGATCGATCAATAATTATGAATTAAAAGGTAATCAAAACAGGGTAATTATCGGCTAGTCGAAGAGTACGAAGCCCATGTCGTCGTCGGATTCCTCCTTCGGTTCGTCCTTTTTAGCTGCTGGCTGGTTGTCGGCGGCGATGTCTCGTGGTGCAGATGACGTTGATGGGGCTCCTCCCGTCGACACCTGAATGATATCAATCCAATCACTTGAATAAATTTTCATTTTTTTTCGCGAATACTCCAAACAAATGGCTGTATTAAGAATGAATAGCAAAAGTGCTCGTGGCAACAACAGGCAAAACGCATGCGGCGTTCGAATTCACTTGTTTTGGGAAGGGGGAAGTTGCTCTCTTTTCAGGAATCGGGCAGGATAGAGCACTAGAAACGCGGAGAGGAAAAAGATGAAAAGAGCACCTAAAAACCGGAAGGAGCGAGAGTTTTTTCTACAGTCTCTGCTTTTCGGTAGCTACTTCCTGCTTTACCTTCTCCACGTTTCAAGTGCTCTTTCCCTCCTGACTCTCGCGCCGACTACCATTTATCAGCTGCGGGCTTATTACATGCGCCTACTCTGGGTTACAGGTTACCCTTCGATCCAGTTTTATACCAAAAGAATAATGCTAAGATATTGAAGAAAAAATTTACCGAAACGAGCTTGGTTAATCCCTCAGCGACTAATTCGTTGGCCTTCTTTCCTTGGAGAAGCATGACAACGCTGTTGATTCGATGATCGTCAGCCTCGACTCCGACGCTGTCCAAGACCTTTTTGAGGTTGTTAGCCTGAAAATAAAAATCCATCCGTCTCCCAAGTGCGGAAAGCAAACCTTTACCCGCCCTTTTTCGGCTGCTGGCTGGTTGTTGGCGGCGATGTCTTGTGTGCAGATGACGTTGATGGAGCTCCTCCCGTCGACACCTGAAAGATATCAACTTAATCACTTGTATATATTTTTATTTTTTCGCGAATACTCCAAACAAATGTCTCTATTAAGAACTGCTTCGCAAAAGCGCCCGTGATCGCAGCAGGAAAAGCGCATGCAGCGTTCGGCTTCACTTGTTTTGGGAGGGAAATCGCCCTTTTTTCAGGAATCGGACAGGAGAGAACACTTAAAACGCCGAGGGAAAAGAAAGAAATAGCACGCGGAAAGCGGAGGGAGCTAGAGTTTCTCTCGACCGTCTCTGCGTTTCAGATGTTATTTCTTGCTTTTCCCTCTCCGCGTTTCGAGTGCTCTCTCCCTCCTGATTCTCGCGTCAGCTACCGTTTCTCACACGCGTCTACCCTGGGTTACAGGTTACCCTTCGATCCAGTTTTATACCAAAAGAATAATGCTAACGTAAGATATTGAAGAAAAAATTTACCGAAACGAGCTTGGTTAATCCCTCAGCGACTAATTCGTTGACCTTCTTTCCTTGGAGAAGCATGACAACGCTGTTGACTCGATGATCGTCAGCTTCGACTCCGGCGCTGTCCAGACCTTTTTGAGGTCATTTGCCTGAAAATATCAATTTATTCTTGCCTCGAATCGGGAAAACATACCTTGGGATCGGGGTTATTGCCGAGTTGGCATAGGAGATAACTTCCTAGGTATCTCATGTTATACCTGAAAAGTAACGTAAATCATTGATTCTGCAGGGCAAAAGACGAAAAACTGGAATCAAACGTCTTCGAAACGAGATAATTATGTCAAAAATGGAGCATTTAGTGGAGTTTAACAAAAAATTGATTAAATTCGAAGAAAGCCCTAGAAAAAACTGGAAAAAAGCACGAAAATTCGACAATAATCGAGAAAAAATTAGGGAAAAGCGAAAATGCAAAATTTAGACAGCGTGCATACTGTACAGGATTCCGCGCGCGGCGAGACCAACCGCGCGTGAAATTCTGTGCGCCTTTAACCTCATATTTTCGAAATTTCGAAAATATAGATTTATCGCTGTTCTAACTTTATTTTGATGAAATCGCAAGTTTTTTTCGCGCAAAAATTCAATTTAATAGTCTTGTCTACTAGAAAACAGCATTTTCAGCTCGATAATCACAAACCCAACACTGAAAAAGCTCCGAAATTTTTAAAACAAAATACATTCACATTCAGAATAATATTTTACCGAAAGAATTGAAAGGAAATTAAATATTTATGCAATGGTGTTTTCAATGCCACGTGGTATATATATGCAGATCAGAAGTCTGCGAAACAAAATTTCCGAAAAAGTTTTCAAATATTTTTTTTCGGATTTTTCGACCGAAAAAAACTGGAAAAAACCGAGAAATAATCGAGAAAAGTACTCGAATGCTGAAAACTGATTTTTTTATTGAATTCTTTCTAAAAAATCAAGTTTTGCCAACAACTGTTTTGATTATTCGACTGACAACAAAAATTTTTTTTCATTCATCCAAGGCCATCTTGGATCTAATTTTGTTTAGTATGATAAGTATCACAAAGGGTTTTGGAGTTAAAAATATTTCATAAGACAATAAAATGTATCAAAGGAATTAAATATGACCAGTATTCTTTCTGTTCTCGGTTCCAAGCTCTATTTTACAAAAGCGCATATGTCGACTTTTTTCGGAAACTGTTCGAAAAATTTTTGGCTGAAAAATTTATCGAAAAAGTACCGAAAAAAAACTGAAAAATGTTTCGGTCCGAAAATTTTTCGTAGACTCCTGATGCAGATGTTTTTTTTTTCCGAATGACGCGCGCTGCTAAACTTTGTTTGTTCATACATTTGTCCTTTCACCGTTCGAAGCTTGTAATTTTCGTTTTTCAGGTTTTCGAACTACGATTAGCAGCTATGGCTTGGCCCAACCAAGGAATGCAAGCGTTGATTCCGGTGATCAACCGCGTGCAAGACGCCTTCTCCCAGCTTGGAACCAACGTCAGCTTCGAACTGCCTCAAATTGCTGTCGTCGGCGGTCAGTCGGCCGGAAAGTCGTCGGTATTGGAGAACTTTGTCGGAAAGTAAGATTTTATTGGGAAAAAAAATATTCTTCACGCAACGGTGTTTGCATACTCAGTACAAAATTCTCAGAAAAATGTACTGAGTCGGCAAACACCGTTGGGTGAAGAATATTTTTTTGGCAGTAATTAGAAATCATCGAAAATAAACACAATTTTTTTCAGAGACTTCCTTCCACGTGGCTCGGGAGTCGTCACACGCCGCCTGCTGATTCTTCAGCTGATTCAGGATCCCAATGAATACGGAGTGTTCCTTCACAAAAAAAAACATCGTTATGTAGATTTCGATGAAGTTCGACAAGAGATTGAGAACGAAACAGATCGTGTGAACGGTCAGAGCAAAGGAATCAGCGCGCATCCGATAAACTTGCGTGTTTATTCTCCCAATGGTAAATTTATAGGAATATCAGCTGTAGACTGTTAATATTCTTCTTTTTAGTGCTCAATTTGACGCTTATCGATTTACCGGGGCTCACAAAACTGCCCGTTGGAGCGCTCATGGAATACTGGTATCGATGTGATTGTGGGGAACGGTTGGGCACGAATCACGTTGCGCGAAATCCCTCAATTCCTCGTCGACGCCCTCGATCACATCACAGCGAACGGTCTTCTGATAGATGGAATATTCAGAAGAGAAGGCAATTCGGCGAGATTAAATCGACAAGAAGTCATCGAAGTCTTTCGTGGCGTTCGCCCGTTTCCCTCCGATTTCACTGTTCATGACGTGTGTACAATGGTAAAGCGGTACCTGAAAGACTTGAAGCCAACGCTGCTTTGCTCCGCCTACGTCCGCATGAACATCATCCGAAAGGCAAGGATGGCATGTAGCACTGGAGAATTCGAGCTGACACACCGCGGAATGGTCGAGATTTTCGAATCGACGCCTCGGAACTACCAGCGCGCAGAGTTAAACTGATTTTTGATTTTCTTTTTTTTTTCAATTTTTAATTCAGATTGCCAAACACTCCGACACGCACAAAATGACCACTGACAACTTGGCTGTTGTACTAGTTGGCTCTGTTTTCGGAGACTTCATGGCTGGTGGTGGGACGGAGTCTAGGAAGAAGATGCAACAGGCGAGAAAATGTTCAGAAGCAGAGCTTCAATCGAAAAAGGAGGATATGGGAGTTCAGGTGGCAGCGGTTAAAATGCTGATTGTTAATGTAGGAGTTTATGAAGATATTTGAATTTGATGATTGATTTCCAGGCTAATTTAATTGGCCTCCCGCACGGTCACTATGTCTCCAGCAACCGGATGCATCTAAATAGCCACATGAATATTCGGAGCACATCCGCAATGCCAAACATCCGATGTGCGAGTCTTTCGTCGGAAAACGAGCAGATGTCTCAATCCTCCAGTGGACCACAGGTGTTCAGTATGGCGAAAGCGTCGATGATGCATCAGAATCATCCGAATTCGTCGCCACATCCAGTGAGAAGCCAACTGACGAGAAGGGATTCCGATTTGACGCATATGCTCAAAATAAAAACGAGAGAGCCGGGAGCAAAAGTAGGCTGTTTTGCAAGAATCACTGGCGCCGAGACTATTTGCAGCTGCGATTTTTTTCGCATCGTTTTTAATGTTTCGTTATAAACCATTACCAACGCACACAAAATGTACAGAAAACGTCAAAATTGAGCGCCTATAGCGCAATGTTTCCATGATTTTTGTCCGCTTTTGCTTATGGAATATGCAAAATATTGATATTTTAAACGGAAATAAGCAAAAATCACAGCTGCAAGTAGTCTCGGAGCCGCTGCTTTAACTTCAAAAACAGATAATTTCCTCTTGAACTTCTTCCAGAGATCCTCCTCATTCCTACCGATTCCATCTCTTCGCGGTCTCCGAGACCGAGTCTCCAATCAATTTCTGAAGAGGAACAAGAGTCCGAGTCCCGATAAGGTAGTAGAATTGAATTATTTAGCCTAGTTTTGTAGCTTTTTCCTCCTTGATCGTTTCCTCCTTGATCGCGTTCCAGTAATTTTTGAAGTTTAGTTACAGCAGCGGCGTCAAGTATTCAAACAATCCTCACCATTCTTCTCTGTTGGCACGTCTACTTTTTCAAATCTTCCTCCACCACCACCACCACCGATTCATGGAACACCGAAAGCAAGAAGAGCCGCTGTTGGATTGGACAGCGATATGGAGGACGCCAGAAGATCTGGAGATGCTGCGAATCATAAGGTTGGATCAACGTCATCAGGGAGGAAATCCAGGACGCATACGAAGAAAGGAAATATAAACTCGATGAGAGATTCGAGTCGATTCGATTCCGATAGTCAGAAGTCGTTCCAGATGTCACCGAATACTATGGAGAAGAGGCATTTCATCTCCTCTACCTCATCCACCGTTACGAATCGCTCTCTTCGACGCTTCTCGAATTCCGAGCAGAATAGTTTTACACGTGGCGATGCGACTCCACCGAAAAAGAAGAAATCTGGAGGGGGAGTTGTTCGACGGAATACTGGGGATGGAGTTCAGAAAGACTATCACAATCGTCGTCCGTCACGGCGATCCACGTTTTGGGGAGTTGACACGATAGCAGAGGAGAAGGAGAATCGACAGAGTATGATTCTGATTGATAGTCAACAGAGTGAAGAGGAGGATCCAAAAGAGAAGATGGAGGATACGACGATTGGAGCTGGAGAATCCGTTCTGGAGATAGTAGGTAGCGTGAGAAGTTCAGAAGTATAGAATGAGTTTTCAGATGAACAGTCAAGCCCGCCAACGACAAATCGGTGTGGCCGAACGTCGTCAACGACGCCTGGCAACGAATAATCAAGGTCCTTCAGGGAGTATGATGGTATTGAATGGATCAATGGCGACGTTTGAAAAGATTCCCCAGACACCACAAGAGAAGAAAGTGACAATCGGAAAACATCTTCCAGTGGAGAGAACCATAACAAAATCTCCGTCGAAAAGTCAGTTAGAGTATTCAACAGCTTTTGAAACGCCAATCCGATCGAAAAACAATGAGCAGCCAAGAATGAGAAATGTCGGATCGTCCGAGAGAATGTCTGAAAACAGGAGATTCCAGATATTATCTGCTCCGAAATCAAAAATCGGACAGCAGCTAGAACGAGAGATGCGACAACGATTGGATGTGGTGGCGACGCCGATGCTCAGTCGTCGGACGGCTTCAGAATCGGTGGCTCATCGAGCGACACAAGTGATGCAGAAGACAAATGAACCACTTTCAGCGATTCCTTTGAGGAAATTGGATAGTATTAGGGTGTGTAAAATGCATGCCAACTGCACTGGGATATGCCAAAAAATTTTCTGATTTCGGAAGAAATATAGTCGAAAATTGTGATCTTCCGCTTATTTTTGTCTCTGTTTCTCGCAACGACACTCCGCAATTCCCTATACAAACCATAATCTTTCCAGAACATCAATTTTTATTCCGCCAGTTCTTTCCTGATATGCACTTTTCCAGATTCAACAGAACGGACATGTGTGGGTGGGCAAGAGTCAAACAGTGGTCTCATCTCCCCTTCAAATATCGCCAACGCCACCTGAAAAGGTTCCAGGAGATGAAAAAGTGTCACCAATTCTTGCTCGTTCTCCACTTTTCCGCTCCCCATCATCGGTTACACCTCCAAAGCCACCAATCAGTGGGAAACTGTCGCCGTTTTTAATCCGATCGAAGTCCCATTTGACGGAGGATCGGGTCTTTAGTGATCAGGAGTGTAAGTTTTCATTCAGAATTCCTCACCCAAATTTTGAACTTTCAGATGCCGGTCTGGCGACGCCACCTCGTGAACGACGTCTTCATAGTCGTCCTTCCCGTCTTCCTCAGTCAAATCTCATCTACTCGTCGCCAATGAAACCCAACGATTCGCTAACCACCACCTCTTCCTCACTTCCGTTAACCAGATCATCGTCACTGATGAATCGTCCAATGAGCAGTTCGACGGCTCTCTCTCCACTGGCGGCTCAACCACCATCATCAAACAACGAGGATCATCAAATATTCAAGTGCTTAGTGTTACCACCGATGAAATCGCACGAGTCGAAAGAAAGGAAGAAGAATCACTCGCAATGTTCGATGGCATCCACTCAACATAGTTCGAATCCATCGACACAGCGACCGCTATTCCAGCTGATGGATTCGCATAATTCGGAAAATGGATTTGGAGAGTTCAATGAGATTATCAAGAATTCGACGGAAGACACGGTAAGTTTCAGATAGCAGAGGATTCAGAAATGGACCATTTCTCGTGTGATCCATGCTGCGCCTTTGAACTTAGTTCAACTTCAACAAATTCCTCATTCGACCGCCGATTTTTTTTTATTTTCCAGAAATTCCCGCTCCTCCATCAACACGTTGAGCCACGCCCATCTGTAACATCCCTCCGTAGCTCCGCGTGCGGACTCGTTCAATCCCGAATCAATCATTTCCAAACAATCGAACGAAGTAGTATTTCGAATCAGCGGGTATCCAATGATCTGTCGTCTTCTGGAGGACGTCCGTCTACCACTTCTCTCAAAAGCGTCGATACGACCACCTCATCGACTGGAAGAATCTAACCCCCCATTGAAGCCATTAGACTTCACAAAAGAGCTTTTTATTCAAAAGAAAAAATTTGTTGTTTCGTCGTTTTCACTCTTTTTTTTTTGTTTCATTCATTTCATTTCTTCCTCTTCTCCACTCCCCCATATTCTAACAGTGATTCCCTTTTCAAGGGCTCTTCTGATATTGTATTGTTTTCGTTTAATCGCTTCCCCCTTAAATTTATTTCCAAATTATTTTCAGTGTAAACATACATATTTTTGTGTAGATGTCGTCTTTCCCAACCTTTTTTCTCGCTCTTAAGATCTTTATTTCTTTTTATTGTGAGAGAGATTCATCTTTTTTGTAAACCATAAACGTCAATCGCTTGTTGCCCCTGTTTTTATTGCTCTTCCAACCCAAATCCTCTAATAATGCTGCTGTAGCTACAATAATCCTAGACTCCATCTTCAAAAAGTGTACGATTCTTCGTTTGTTTCGTGCATAGTTGCGCACCTCCCTATTCAGAATTGGAGGCTAGCCAACCCCTCCCACCTCTCATTCCTCTTTCTCACTCTCCGCCGCTTGGCATGATCACAATTAAGGGCGGAGAAGGGATATTTGCCGATTTCGGCGCAAAATTGCATTACTACGGAACTATCTGGCCTCAAGTCAGAGAAACGTGGTAAATGATAAAAACTAAATTCTGCAAATTAATTTTTTTGCAAAATTGAAACAAATTGAGTTCTGCAGAACTCAAAAGGTTCGCCAAAAACAGAAATTGTTTAAAACACGTGAACTTTTCGGCTCTATCTGGTCCCATAGGATTTTGGTGGTCCCATGAGAGTTTAGTGGTCGCATGCGTGTTGGAAGTTATCTTTCATTTTTTGGGCTCCGGGACATTTAGATGCTGAACTTTGAAGCGACTGGAGAAAGAACTTGTCTACACGGCTATACGCGAAAAAACAAGAAAGCGATGAAACACAAAAGAAAGGGCGACTGAAGATAGCG
>GL380507.1:36345-49076 GCA_000143925.2 Caenorhabditis brenneri
CATGATGCTTCATTTGTTCCAAAAACCGTAACCTACCGAACTTTTTCAAAATCAAAAAAAAAAGTTTCGGGCGGTGAATAACGAGACGATGACAAACAGGAGGAGTCTCACTGAATCGAAACCCCTTCTCAGTTCTCTCAGAGAAGCTCCGCCCACTTTGTATGTCTGCCCACCAATCGTTGTGTGGCTTCTTCTCTGGAGACTCTCTTCTCTATTCTTATTCTGAAGAAGCTCTTCGGGGATTCTTATTTTTACTTTTTTCAGAGAATAGTGGTATTTATCAGGTTCTTGTTGACTAAACTAATCTAGCTAGTAAGACTGATATAAGACTTATATAGGAGAATACTCCTAATCATACTTTCTGTGGTGTGGAGTCTGAACGAATTTCTACCGTTTCTGCCGGGTTTCGTAATTCCGTTTAGCATATTTTGTTGTTTTTAATAGTCATGAAAAGTTTGATTAGATTAATGTACCCAAAACTCAGTGATTATTTTTTGTTAAAAATGGAAATGATTCCACTAATAAACTTCTAGAACTCACAGTTTCTCGTGCATAACATGATTCGATGTTGTTGCTTATATTGGTTCTCAAATCGATTTACGCTTTCTTAAAGTCAATTCCTATTTAGAGTTTCTTTTCTGGACACAAGAGCACATTGAGTTTTTAGAATTTCTATTTTTTACAGCTTTCTGAAACACTAAATTTGGTTTCCGGAGCAAAGCTTTCTTATTTGATTTGTTCGAGGAATTTCGATTTTTTACTATTTTGACCATTGTTTTTCAAACATTTTTTTCAGGGAATCAATTGGAACTGAAACATAATAATTTCAATTGTAAAGTGAAACGTTTCAGAGTTTAGTTGAGAGAAAATTCCTCCTGTTTCAATGAGAGCAGTTTTTTTATTTTGATTTTTCCCCTGATCTGTTCCTGTTTCAACTCATTATCAACTTATGAATTCACTTTCATAGCTACTTCTAGGTAGGTTTCAGATAACTTTTCTCTTCCCTGTTTTCTCCTTCTGGTCTTTTTTCTTTCTTTCGGTTGTCCACCGAGAAAAACCGTGAAATTTATGAGTCAGAACGGTCGGAAGAAATTGTGGAAAAAATGAGACGGAACGTGTGTTCCCTCGAAAATGTTTTGAAGATTTTATGAATCATAGATTTCAAGGAAAGGGGGAACTGAGAGTATCGGAAACAATCCTCCGGCTTGCTTCGTACTAGGTTTGATTCAAATCGAAGCATAGAAAAGGATATACAGAAACAGAAACTTTTTTGCAATTTCCGACATAGAAGCTCGGAATGAAAGTAATATAAAATTAGCTTGCTGGTGAGTGTATATTCGTTCCAAAGTGCAAGGCTTTTCTGTTTCGAAATCTTTGTATATCTGGCTTTTCACTCCACGTACCAAAGGTGTGTGCTATTTTTAACGACTTTCTAGAAAATCTACAAAAATACTCTTAGCAATGACATTTTTCCACAATTGATACAAAGATGTTCAAATGCGACCAACATGAAAACTCAGTGATGTTTTGATTCATCAGCTTTTTGAAACCGAATTTTTTTTTAATTCAAGAAGTGTAATAACTTAAAAAAGCAGTTTTTATTGACTTCGTTTCAGTTACACCCAACTTTGAGAGTTTTCATCTCACTGCTCTCTTGGACAGAAAAAGCCAATTTGGAAAATGCATTTGAATTCACTAAAACAATGATTATCAATACTATTTTTACTGTTTCGTGTTGTTTTTATTGTTCTGAGTCCAAATTTATGTCCGATTCAACGGTTTTTCTGCCGGGGCAATATACCAATTGAGCAAAGCAAACAACTTTTTGTCGGCTTCTCATGTCCTTTTTGGGCAACCAAATACTGCTTCGAAAGCGTAATAGAACGCTTTTGTCCCGGTGTGAAATAATACATTTCCCTCTTTCTATCTCTCTTTACCTCCATTTATGAATAAATGTTTCCCTTTTGCACATGCTTTTCCCTCTTCTTCCAACCTGTCAACCGATCAAAAGAGAGAGGGGGAAAAGAGACACGTTTATTTGTGTTGGCTCATAAATCTACTAAGAGAAATTGAGTCAATTATAACATTTAGAGAGAGCTCTCTCAAGGGAGGTAAGGTGATCAACAAATTAGCGACAATTTGGGATTTATGGAGAAGAAAAAGAAGGAAAAGAAGAGGGATTTGATGGAAAGGATACGTCAATTAGCGGATTATGAGGAATGATCATCAAAAGGAGAAGAAGGACGGAAATAAAGAAGAGCGAGGAGATTCAGGGGATTTTCGAGAACTCTGAAGGGAAGAGTGAAAGAATGGCAACGGGGAGGAGATGAATGTTTTGAAACTTTCAGAATATGAGAACAGTCTTATAATTGGGAACAGCTTTCATGATGAATTGATATAGAATACTTGAAACAGGGAGAAATAGTTGAAAGATGAATCTTGACAGGCTTCGAATAGAGAAAAGAGAGCATGAATGGCTATCAGCTCGGTTTCCAGAAGTCTATCAAATCGAGAAAACTATGTTACCAGCACAATAAATCTTGGACAATTTCTTGACAACAAACTGAAACAGGTTTTTCCAGTAATAAATCGGACTAGAATCCGGGTTTGAAGGACCCAAAGGAAATAATCAAGTTATGTATTTTTAGAAGAGAAGACACACATGAAACGGTAAAAAACTTGGGAAGAAATGAAAGTTTGGAAAAAAAACGAGACCTGCCAGTAATTGTGGAGCACTGAAACTTCAGTTTGTAATGAACTTAGATGCAGCATTTGAAACAGTTTTTCTAGATATTTTACCTCAAAATGTCAATTCATTTGGGTGCTGGAAAATGGAAAACTCACAAGTATTTTGGAACCGGTTAACGGTCTTTTTGTTCACTTTATGAATGGAAAGTAACTAGCTGAGCTGTTTTGACATTGCACTGAAACAGGAAAAAAGACAGAATTTGTAGAGTACCCGCCTTAAAATATCCAGCAAAGATGTAAAGAACTTCTAGAACTTACAAAAATTCTTTCAGTCTTCAAAACAGTTAAGAAAAATCTACTGTTTTCAAAACTGCTTATCTGGAAAAATCACCACGTATTACAATGTCAGAATGTCAAGACTCCATCAAAAGTAAATTTAACAAAAATTCATACAGCTTGAAGAAAAAATGAATCAAAGCCATTGGGTAGCTCTCAAAATCGAAAACTAGTTCTATTTCTCCTCCCAACGAATTTTCTAACCATTTTTCATTTCTCCAAAAAAGGATCTCCACCATGTGTTAGCATCTTGTGTTGACTCTCTGTCACTAAATCTGTTTCTTGTCACCAATCCTTCCCGCACGTGTTCCCCGTCGGCACCTCGTCAATCAGATGTCCTCCAGTTGCCCCTTCCCTCCTCTTCTCATCTAACCTGATACCCAAAATCTCATTATTCATAGTCTGTTTCCCATCGAATGACGGACAACTTGTGTCCATCCATCCATTCAATATTAAACTGCTTTGGAAATGACGGAAAGTAGAAGGAGTGGAAGAAGAACAGAAGTGAGGGAAAATGTGTGCTCATCATTTGAATTTGATTTGATTCACTTATTCATTCATCCCCTGTCCAAACCACTCATTGACACGCAATCGTCCGTGTCTTTTCAAACAGAAGGGGGAAAAGGGGACGGTTTTTGAAACAATGCCGACGATTTGAATGCCATTTGCATATTTGAAATGGCACATTCGAGATTTCGGAATCGGAAATTATGGCGCCGCGCCAGATGGCTGCTGGACAACGTCTGATAGTAGGAAGTATGGAGAAAAATGAATGAATTTTTATAAAATGAAACTTTAGAATTTTTGAGGTGTGGTTACCGAAAAATAATGAAATAAAGGAATCATGGAAAATGCTGTAACTGATACAAGAGGTTACACTACTCTTATGTGAGGAAAGAGGAACAGGCAATAATTTTCCTTCTTGTACAACCTGGAAAATTGAGAGAAATCCTGGATCTGCATGTAGTAGAAAACATCAAAATTTCAAACTTTTTGTAGATCGGATCACGATGATTCCAGATCTGCTGTTCGATTAAGCTGCGGGCTTCTGTGATTCCTGATGATTCGGTCCAAAATTATATCACTAAATCCTCCCTTTTTCTACGATAGTGCACTGTTTCTCGGTTTTTTCGGGATGATAAAAGCTGGAAACGCTTTCTCTTCATGCCTCTCGTTCCAAGTAAAAAAAACCGTAGTAAGATGGCCGAGGAGAGAACAAACTCAGCTATGATATGGGCAAAGCGGTCCGACCGAAATACGTTTTCAATACTTCTTTTTAAAAATTTAAAAAGAAAAAAAAATTCCATTTTGATCTTGAAAATCGTTAAAATTCCAAGAAACGCCGGCTAAAAGTTTTAACTACAGAGGCTGCGCCTTTAACTACAGTACCCCATTTCGCTGCGTATGTGTGATCCGTTTTTCCTCGTCGTCGGTCGATTTAGCCGTGCCGTGTGTAGCTTTTTTTCAAAATTTGTATTCAGTTATTTTATTCAACGGTAAGAAAAAACAAAAAGAATTCAATAGAAATTTTCAGATATGAATAAGCAACAGTTTCAAGTA
Source organism: Caenorhabditis brenneri (assembly GCA_000143925.2). NCBI lineage: Eukaryota > Metazoa > Nematoda > Chromadorea > Rhabditida > Rhabditidae > Caenorhabditis > Caenorhabditis brenneri. The sequence goes on from GL380507.1 coordinate 40,930, forward strand.
GAGTCGGTGAAGGAAAGCAATCTAGAGGAGATCGTTCAGTTCCTCATCGATAACTTTGCACAGACGGAGGCAATTTTGGCGAGCTTGAAAGTGGATAAGGATCAGTGAGTTTTATTGAAACAAACAATATCCGACTGTGCTTTCTTCTTGCAGGAATTGTTTGAAAGAGCTGAGTGTGATGATTCGTGATCTGGTACAAGACAGTCTACACTGCTCCTCAACGTGTGTCGTTCGTGATGCCAGCACTCATCAGATCGACGGAATCGCTGTTGCATGCAAAACCGCCATTTTCGATAAGCAGCTCGACCGTCTGTGTGCGTATGAATTCGAAAAACAACCCGTTCGTGACGTTGTCGAGTTTCTGAAATACGTATTCAATCGATTGGATGTTATGTACTATCTCGATGAGGCTTGTCTCAGCAAACCGGTATAAAATGCGTTTTCTGATTGAAAAATGTTTTAAATTCTCGATTTCAGGTATTCGTCGCCCTTGTATGCGTTCGAAAAGAGTTATGGGGTCGTGGAATCGGAACAGCTCTGATGAATCATGTGTAAGTTTTTGCTGCAATTCGATGATTCACTTTTCGATATTTCAGAAAATCAGCGGCTCGATCCGAAGGCAGTGATGGATTGATCAGCTTGTGCAGCAATGAACGTGGACACAAATTGATGAAACAGTATTGCCCGACCGATGTAAGTTTAGAACACTGCTTTTCGATAAATAGTATTTATGAACTACAACATTTACAGTTCGCTTCTGTCCGTTATGACACGTTCAAAGGAGAGCATCGTCGTCCTCCAATTGAAATGCAAGCTCCGGAAACATTCAACAGCGTCTTTGCGATGCTTACAAAGTTCTAATAAACTTCCGAAGCGCCTAATGTACATTACAACGATTCTGCTGAAGAATATCTAATTTTTATGCTTTCTCCCATTGAACAGTATCTGTAGCATTCAGAATTTCCACTCGCTAATGTTCTTCTTCTAGTTTTGCTATCATCTTATTTTTCCAATTCACATCGAAACCCAAATCAAAGCAGAACGATCAATTCTTGTGTCTGCTAAATACTATATTTTCACAATGTTTTCCCCACATCCCGGCGTATTCTGATTTCCCTCATGACTCATTTTTGTTTCCGATCCCCGCTGAGTTTTCAATATAAATTCATTTTTACTGTTTTCGTGATGAAACGCGAGCCTCGGTCTTTGAAAACTGAGCTTAACTCCTACTAAACGAATAATGCGCTGTGCTAGAGAAAGAAAACGAAAACTGTTAAGAGGGACAAGGGTTCATAAAAATTTCATACTTAACAGAGAAAAAAGAGCAAGATCGAAAAAAAGAGAAGAATATCATTAGTTAATTATCAACGAATGGTACCGGGGAGTTGTGGGCGGAGAAAATGATTTGGTATGTGGGGAACAATCGTCGGTGGGGGAATTTATATGAACCTCAAGGTACCCGTGGTACACGAAATAAGGGGAGAGCATAGGGGGATGGATAGGAGATATGGAGGGTGCAAAGGGAAGCAAATATAGGCACTATTAGGGTTAGGAATGACATATAAATTGGCAACTTTAAGCATAGTACAATAAGACAAAAGAATACGTGGGACTTTGTAAGAATCAATCAATAAAGGTTAGAATTAACATTAACCAGACGAGAAGATTCAGTCATCCTTTGGATTCTCTTCAGTCTTCTCGCCTCCTTGATTATAAGATTCCGATTTTGTTTTTGCTTCTTCTTTTCCATCGTCTTGATTAGAAGAATCTGATTCCGAATCCGACGATTCAGATTCACAATCAGACGTATCGAAATCAGAAGAATCTGTGATTCCAACAGATACAGAGGTCACTGAAGAATCACCAGAAGAGTTCATTGATTGAGTGTCCTCACATCCATTCGACGACAATGTTACGCCTCCGGCAAGTGAGATCTTCTTCGGATACTTTGACACTGGAATCTCGCAGTCAACTTCATCGTCTTCGTCTGTATCCTTGATTCCAGCTTTCTCGAAAAGCTCCAGAAGAGTCGGGAACATCTCCACGTACTCGTGAATGTCGTGGTTTTGAGCAGAGTCGGTCTGAAAGCATGATTACTTCAACTGAAAATCTTCATCGTCAATCCCTACCGTGATATTCGTTTCATCATTTTCAATGTCACAGTCTACAAGAGTTTCGCCAGTCTTCGGATCCACATGATACGAAAGTTGCAGTGGAACTTCCTCTTCGTCAATCAGCATTTGACGGTTTGTGACGATCGTCGTGACTGGAGCAGGTTTTCGTGGCTCCGGAGCTTCTTCGTCTTCTGGAATCTCGACGCATTCGCATCCGATTCCTTCGTTTCGCTGAGATTCAGACGCCGGCATCAGAGCACGGTGGCCAGTGATATGATCCACTTGAACTGACTGGAATAATTACAATTAATTTCAATTAAAAACCTGCGATTTACTTACAACTTGTCTCTTCTTCTTTCCTTTCTTGATGTTACACGGCTTTCGACAACAAAACCTGACGATAATCGACACGTGCGGAGCATGTGGTGAGCTGATTGTGATCGTCGACGTGTAGGAGATACGAGCTTTCCGAACTTTCTTCTCAACCTCAACGAATTGATCGAGAGCGCCGCGCAGTTTTCGTTCAAGGGACGCCTTCTTAGAGTGAACAGTAGCATACACATAATCCGTATGAACAGCGACACCCTTGAACGATGCGTAGTCTTCGATGAAGCTGTGCAGCGATCGAAGCGTCATGACACAATCACGGAACTCGATACTCAAGAGTGTGTCCCTGATATTGTCTTCAGTCGCTCGAATCATGTATTTGAAGAGTGCTTCGAAGTTATCGACAGACCATCCATTTGTCAGGTAATACATGTTCGGAGGACGGGTATCGATCTTTTTGATGCATTGCTTCAAGAACAACATTTGTTGGTCTGAAAACAATCAAATATTTATTGTTTCACAAGAAAAAGTAAAAACCTGTGGGGTACTCCGGCCCAGGCTTGAAGCATGCTCGATCGATTCCATTTTCAGTGTCCTCTTCACCAGTGATCTCATTTCCGTCGTAAATGACATTCTGTAAATTTTCAATAATTCTCTTACTTCATTTGTTTTTCTAGCTAACCTTCAAATCGAAGTCTATTTCTTCAGTCATTCTTCGAATCACGTTGAGATCTCCAGAGGAAAGTCTTTTGAAGCGACGACTCAAACTCGATGTTGAGTTGAGCGTGATAGAGTTGAGAGTAGATGATGGGTTATCCTACAAAATGATTGCTCATTTTTATAATAAAACAATGTTACTAACAATCACTGGATCGCCGTCGTAGTAAGTGGTTGCCTGATAATGTGCGACGCCTCCACTATTCGGAAGAGTGATCGGTTGGACCGTTGCGAAGGCTATAATTGTGCCGTGTCCTTCGGGGTCGGAGAGTATGCGTTCGAATGTGAGACGATGACAATCGCGAAGTTTCACTGGGGAAGCTTTCTGAAAATTACACCGTTGAAATGATTATTTCCAAAACAAGAAACCTTTGAGAATATACTCCTCCAGCGCGATCTCACTCGCGAGAACACTCCGTTCTTCTCGTTCTTCTCCATTTTACCTGAAAATGTTCAAATATGATGATCGAAATTGATAAAAACTATAGGAAAATGAAGAAAAATCAAGAATGAACGGAGTGTGCGAAAATAAAAACAGACAAATTAAAGAAGTAGCGCCAACCGCGGAGATCAAAACGTAACTTTCGAATTTTCAATCGTTTTTTCAATTTTTTTTTTTGTAAACCGGGAAAAAGTAAGTTAGTCTGTTGCTAAACTCTTCTGATTTTTGAAAAACAGGGAAACAATGATGAAAAAGAAGAAAATTCGGTAAATTATTTGAATACAAAGCTGAAAAATTTGAAAATATATGTCGTCGATTGCATTGCTTAGTCCGCAGAGTGTTTACAGAATTTTCGATCTACAGTAGCCCTTCATAGCAAAACCAGCTTTTTGCAATTACAATTTGTGGTGCCTAAACAAGATTAACCACAGAAAATATACGAAATTTCGTTCGAAAAAATGCCATGAAGTACTAAGCAACTATTAAATTGATTTCGAAATGATGTGTGCTCTTGTTAATGGTCCATGATCAAATTCAATCCCTATTATATTATTCAACTCCTGTGTTCCACCCTAATAAATTTGTGTTCCAACAAACAACCCGTTCAAAACCAATTTCTCCCAGTCATCATCTACTCCATTAGCCCATCAAAACGCTCATCCATAACATCATTTCTCCTATTTCTTCTTCCACCGTCATTTGCCTCGTCATTTCCTCCAATTAGACACCACCGATCCCGATTACTTTACTCTGTCATTCTTGCGGTGCCGAACAATAACAATCAAACATATTCCGCCTCCTCCTGTACTCTCAATTTCAAAACGACCTTCAGCTATTCCACCCTTCTTTTCGCGCACTTTGAAAAATTGGAAAAAGAAAGAAACTCCGTTTCCTCTTTTCATTTGATTCGACGGAAAAATTAAATTACCTGCAATTTTTTCTCTGTGGCTGCTGTAAATCGCGTGTCTATTCTGACTACTTTTTCTCAGTACTCACAATGATAACTCTTCATTTTTTCAAATCTTATTGAGTGTTTTCATTCCGATCCAGCTCTCAATTTCCCACTCTTTGACCTACAAATAATCCCTTTCTTTTATCAGAGAGACATCATTAAATCCACCACTTGAAGTACGAGTTGTTTGTGTTAGGAACCCTTCGGAGTCAAACCTTCTGTCATCACAACAGACCACCTCCACATAATATTTGCACTTTCCCAAATTGTTTATTTGACTAAATCGTACGGTTTCAAGCTGGACATTTGCGCGTATTCTGTCATAGCACGGCGGGGCAAAGGGAACGTGCAGCCGGCGCAGCGAAATTTCTAGTCCGCGACGAGGCGCGCCGCGAAATTCAAATATTTTTTTTTCCAAATCAGTAAAACTTGCTTTTCTGTTTTAAAAGTCGGAAACAAGTTTTTACATTGAAAATAGCTAGTTGATAGAAAAATCAAACCGATTTATCAAAGTTTTTTCAATAAAAATTTGCTCAGTTGCTGAGACGAAGAGATTTCAGTTTACATTTTTTCAAAAAATTATATCTCAAAAACTAAACCTACAATTTTTCTGAAAATTCGTTTATAGTGACTTCAAAACGTGCACAACATTTTGATAGTTTCCAAATTTTGATAAAAACTTCCTATCAACCAGCAATTCCAAGATTAGCATTGAATTATCTTATTTTCGTCCGTGCGGACTACGGTAGATTGAAAAGTCCGCAGAGGTACGCAATAGCTCAAACTGAGTATCAAATGCAAGAAATTTCTCGGCCAACGTTGCTTTTGCCCCGCCGTGCATAGTGGAACTGATGTGTTTTCCCTCACAATATCAATCACAAAAATTGAATAATTTCAACAAAAAACCACAATTATTTGTTCACTCATTCTAGTCATCAAACCAGTTCCATCATTTTCCTCCTCCCACCTATTTCCTACTCTAAATACTTTCCTCCTCCTCCACTAAATACTACTTTTGTCTCCTTTTTCGAAAAACTATTCTCGATTTGTGGTCTTGTAAACAACTGTACATTTGTCTATGAGCGCTTTTTTTTTGGAAATGACGATAAAAAAGTTTTTGACTAGTCATCTTACGAAATCAAGTGGTTTTTGAGGTGTTGAACTTCCTTTGATTGGACAGATTTTTTGAGGGGAAGTGAGGTGAAACCTGTAATAGAACGGCACGGCAGCACCCAATGAGAATGAAGATTTGACATGTTTTGGCTAAAAATACCCTTCGAAAAATTCAAAAAAGTGGTTTTTTGGTAATAAAGTAAGTAGAGAAAGAAACAATTGTACTTTGAAAAGCAAGCAGGATTTCATACTTTTGTGAAACATTCATTTTTTAAAGTCTTCAGACTAGAACCTAAATTCAGAACCACTGTAGTAGCAAAAGCAAATTTCTTCAAAAAGTTCTCAATTTTTCATGTTTTTCCCCCAAATCTTTTAATTCTATTCCCCCAAACCCAAAAGTACTTCATATACCTGACCTTGTATCCATTTTCATCATCATCTTCTTCTTCTCCTATTTCTCATTCTTATCTACCTTATCCATCGAAAAGTCAGTCCCGAAAAAGTCGTTCACTTTTTTAGTACCCCCCCCCTTTTTCCTGCCGTATTCTTTCCTTTCAAGCTTCGAGACTAGATAGAAAATGACCCCTATTAGAGGAGACACTGTTTGAAATCGGGAGAATCAGACATCAAAATAATCGGAGGCAAAGATCCATTCATTCGATGCAATCAGTCTCGTCCCCCCCCCCCCCCCCCCAAAATATCTGCGTCTACGGGATCCCGTATTCTATTTTCGAAATTCGAAAAGGCCGAGATGGACGCTGTGTCCAGCAACAGCAGCAGCAGCAGTTCGAACTGATTACACAGACCCCTCTTTTCTCATTCCTGCGTCTTCATTTTCCATTTCATATTTTCTAAATCTCTCGATTATAAACCATCTATCATCAGTCTCATCCACCTTTTCCTCACCTCCCGCTCACTTTGCCCTGCTGTGATTCTTCCTGTCTTCTCATCCTCCTCCATTCCCTTCTCTCACTCTTCTCTTATCACTAGCAGTCTCCTCCGAAGAGTACTATGTCATATGTAGTATGTGATGACCACTTTTGTGATGGTAGTGGAAACAAAAGAAATATTCTTCTCTAAATTTGCATTCAATTTGAATATTTTCTCTTTTCAGTAACAATTGCTTCTTTTCCTCCCCTATTCCATAGTCATCGGACACCTCTTCCCTATTGGAAATCCGATACTTTCAAAGACCTCTTCCCTCTAGTTTTTACCCCCTCTCCATCTTCTAATAAACAAAGTGAACATCCTGGAAGAAGAAGAAGCTCTTAAGAGTTTTTCTTCTCACTGACCACAAATTGTCCATTTCCCATCAAAAAATAAAAAAGAGAAGAAAAGTTTTCTTCCCTTCCTTCTTCCACACAATGTGCTGTACTAACTAGTGCACTCCACCTTTCTTCAACTTTTTCTGAAGAAGAATTTCCCATAGTGACCAACAACTTTGTTCGGATTTCGCAACTACTGGAGAACATTTTTGAGATTTTTAATGCATTCGAAGGGATGAGCTTCTAGAACTTTTTTTCAGAATTCAAAAACAAAACTTCTCAGTTTCTCGGATCTCTTATCTCATCTAGTTTTTACAGATCTTCTAGTATTACTGAAAAATAACAACGAATTGAATAATTTTTTTCAACATTTCCATTTTCTTATTCTGACAGGGGTCAAGGTGTTAAACCAAGAGTAGAATAAGGAGAAAAGGAAGGAGAGAGGCGACAGACGGATGCATATTAAATGAGTTCAACGGGCCGTGAATACTGCTTTTCGTACCCCCTAGCAACCTTTTCTCACATTGAATTCCAAAGATTCCTTTTTCTCATCTTTCTCAGTTTCGAGATGTTTTGATAGTTGGGTGGTTCTTGGGGTCACAATGTTTTCTGTTAGATACTATATAATTTACTGGAAACTTGGGAAATCCTTGAAAAGTTACTTTTACCAAATCGAATATTGAAAGGGTACCGTTTCAAATATATTGTTAATTATTGACAATTTTTTGATTAGGCAGTCTAATGGCATTATTCCGTTCTCATCTACCGGAAAGTTATATCGTATAACATCACCTTGTGAACCATCTTAACTTCCGTTGCTTATCACCAATCCATCAATCATAAAGTTCTTCCTAATCACTGTGGTGGTAGTTCACCTCATCCGTCTCTTTTTCAATGCATCTAGCAACTTTTTCTCACCAGAATTCCAGAGGTTTTTTTAATATTTCACAGTTTCAACATGTTTTGATAGTTGAGTGGATCTTGATTTCACAATAAAGTATGCAAACAAATTTTTTTCGGGTAGTTTTAAATTTTAACTTGAAATTTCGGAAATCCTTGAGAAGTTATTCCAACCGAGATGAAATCAAAAATTGTACTGTTCCGAATATAGCGTTAAATTTAGACGATTCTCTGATCCTTCGGTATGAAGTTCAGGATGTAATCTTTTTTTCCAAACTTCCAAAGATTTTTCCTGATCTTTCACTGTTTCGAAATGT
>GL380508.1:0-10586 GCA_000143925.2 Caenorhabditis brenneri
ATTCCGGAATAATATCTCATTTCTTGCATTGAGATTAATAGAACGGCTAACTACGGACACCGGATCTTAGGTTAACTACGGGCAGCGGGTCTTCAACAAAATATAGTCATCTCTTTGACAGTTCCGCTCTAATTTGCCGATATCCTTGTTGAATCATAATTGTTTCGGGTATGCGGGCCATATGGTATGTCGTAACACTCCATGGTAATTTAGAATGAGACAGTGTCTTGTACTAAATTGTATGAGTGGTCTAAGAGCTTCTAAATCGTTCTTTCATTTAATTGCCTCTTCAGGTCTGCAACATATACTGTTGATCACGTTTTTCATAGAACCCAACTATAGCATTTGCGCATGGAAGCATCTCTATTTTTCTCTCAGTTTCTCACCTGAGTTCAACTGCTCTAATCTTTTTGTTTACTACATCCCTCCCCTGTTGTCTCTCCAACACACTATTATAAGGTTGTAACGAGAGGTTTATCATGTGAGGAAGCTGTTGCTAAGAGCAACCTATCCTCTCTCAACCGCTTCATTCTTTTTTTGGATGCTCCAAAACAAAAAATATTCATATTTATAATAACCTGAACAAATCAGAACAAATTCTTGAGACGGAGAACGAGGGGGTCGGAATTCTCAGTTGAGCAATTCTACGATGTCTAGGAACTTCACCCCACAAAGTCCCAACTCTAATGATCTACTGAACAACAACCTTTTCCCAGAGTACGAGATCCCTATTTTGGGAATTTGCATGAGAAAACACGAGATACCCTTTTACCTTATTATTTATTTCTAATTTCATATTTCCGTCCTCTATCCTTTCCATCGTGTGATTTCGTATAACGTCTCGTGCATCTGGATTGCTCCTGTCTAATTAGTCTCTGCGTTTCCTCCTAGATATTATCTCTTTTTGAAAGATACCGCTTGCAGTTTAGTACAGGTGCATTAGGTGCATCTGCGGATCCATCCAACAGATAATCCTCTTTTGCTTCTCGTTGCATCTCTTTGAGTTCTCGGTAAGTGTCACACCATATGCTCACGCTTTTCGCTTTCCTTTTCCCGCCTCCTAAGGTATTAGGTCTGCTGAATAGGAATCTTCATTGCTCATTATGTTTAAAACACAAGTGAGATCTACCTGTGACCGCATCAATATATTTAAGTTTCCTTGATTTTTGTCGGCTATGAGAAGCATACGTCTTCGACTGAGGTAATAGTTAACTGCAATTCCACACTTCATACATTTTACTCTTAACCTCATGCAGGTAATTTCATTCATAGCCACTCTTTTCAAGTCATATGTTTTCTACGAAAATGTTTGTTAACATTTTCATTCTTCTGCTTCCCTATTTTTGACTTCCACAAAGCATTTGAAGTTCGAAACCTTCTGATATCGAATCTCTCTCAAGAAGCTATATCTTTATTGACTATTTTTTTCAAACGCTCATTTATATATCTATGCATTCGACTTTTCTCCTGAGAATTCCCATTTTTTCCTACGGATTTCCCTCAGTTTTTCTGTTTGTTTTTTATTCATCTTTTTTCATTTTCTACGCAGCTATTTATAAGAATTAGAAAGTAAATTATTTCAGACTGTTGACCATGAATAGTGTCTCATCATTTGGGTTCAAATATATTGTAATTGATTTAGAAGATCCAAGCAACGTGGCTGACATTGGCAATATAATTCAGTTTTTGGTAGGATCATATTTCTTTACTACTACAATCAATTTGCACAGAAACACATTTTTTTCAGTCCAAAAGTCACAGAAAGTTTTTGTTGGTCAATAATGCTCAAGATATTTTGGAGGGAGTTTCGACCCAAAACTCGTTGGATATCACAAACACGTCGATCTCCGTGGAATCTTCTCACGTACAAAGTGCTTCATTCCAACCATCTGAACATTCAACTCCAAAAGTTCCAGTCTCTAGTTCAGAGAATACTTCGGTTAACAATGAGGCAACTAGGAAAAGACGAACTGAAGGGTCTATTTCCCCTGTACACCCTGACAGCAACACTTCCAATCAGCAAGCAGAACCAGATAGCAATCTCCAGGAAGATCTTTCAAATCATACGCCTTTCAATTCCACTTCAAATGAGCAAAACTATTCAGAACCCTCTGACTTCGAGCTGCTCGAGGATGATGATGATGAAACAGTGGCTGATTCGAATCGCCTGGAAAACGAGAAAACATCATCACAAGATAATTTGGAAGAAATAGGTGACTCGAGGGAGAGCAGAGTTCGAAGTGTTGAAAGATTGGATTCGACAAACTTGGAGGGTAATACTGTCTGAAAATGAAGGTCTTATAAACATGTTTCGAATTTTTCAGATTCTCAAACATCGTCATCAACTATGGGTCAAGATCCACAAAATTCACAACTCGATCCAAATGTTGCTGTTGCTCATCGTCCTGAAAGCAATTATAGCATGAATACTGATTGTCTGTCATCTGTCAAAAGCCGATCTACATTGGAGAAGCAAGCTTCAGAGTTGACTCCTCGGATGGAAACAGTTCATCGCGAAGATTTGGATACTACTGTAGGGCCAGCAAATTCAACTGGAACTCCAATCGAAGCGGATGTTCAAAAGTCTGCTACATCAGCTATGGATCTCAATAAATCAGCATTCCATCTTGTTACAAAACAATCGACGAGACAAAGCTTTGCTGTTCCATTCCATGGAAATATGATGTTCCCTGGAATGCAACCTTCTACAATTGCACATCAAATATTTACAGTACCTCAACAGACTGTATTCCCAATTGGACATCCAAATAATGTTGTACGTGTTGCTGATTTTACACATATGCCGCCTCCGAACGCTTGTGCTCGAACTGATCAATCTATGGAAGATCCTCAAGCAGTAGAATTACTCAAAATACAGCAGCATCAACAAAACATGATGATGATTCAGGCTGAACGAGACAGACTTAGTCGACAACAAATGGGTCAAGAAAACCCTCAAGCTGTTCAAAGAGGAGTTCACCCAATGATGCATCCGCTTCAGTTGGAGATACGAAAGCTCAATCCAGAGCAATTGAATGTCCTCGGAATGGTAAGACTTGACAATATAGGTCATCCGGATGTCCAAGCAATGCTGCGTCAAGTTCATATGCCACATGCAGTAGTTGATTATCACCTTTTTCATCTCCGATTCATTGCGGATCAGAACAAATTACATCCTCATGGGATCACAGAAAAACAGGTTCCCGGCACCAGCCGTCTTCTACCTAATCAGATAAAACAAGCTCAACGAAAATTGCCCCGCCAACCGCCGCAGCCACAGCAGCTGCCAAATCAGATTGGTGAAATTCATCCACCGCTACATCCAAACGATGCAAGGGTTCAAGCAATGATGGCTCAAAGATCATTAGAGAACCAAAACCAACAACGAAATCGGCAAATTCGTGCAATGAAGACTCGGCCTGTTGTTGATGAGCAAATGCACCCAAAAGCACAAAATGTCCAAAATAATCGGCAAAAACGTCCAGATAACCGATCCAATCCGCCCGAACAAACGCCTCACATGCCACCCAGTGCTTATCATGCCCGAATTTCAAATTTAGAACAAGATGAGAGCTCCCAACAGATTTCTCCATTCAATGATCCTAACCAAGAACGAATGATGGCTCAACAGAGGAGAAACCAAGCTCAGAATCCGCAACATATACAGTTTTTCGCCGAACAAGGGAATAATAATTCAGCTCTTCAGAATCGAGAATCTCAGTCGTTAAGAAGTCCAGTGACAACTGTTTCTGATGATCATTTTCAACAGTCTGCTCAACAGGAAGTTGCAGCAAGAGCACACGCAGCTGGAATGAAGAAGAAAAGAGGGCATCAACAACCAGAGAATTCCATTGATGCTTCAAATAATCCACATCGTCTGGACATCCAACCACTTCCTCCTTGTGAAAATGAGACGTTTGAACCTTCACTTCAACCATATTTCAAAGATTCAGTGACATTCCAAAATGATCTAGCTGAGAAATCAAGACAGGTGCCCAAACACATGCACCCATTTCTTCGAGTTGATCAACCCCAGAATTCTGTGAACTTCTGCTCACCACAGGTTAATCATCAATCATCTGGAACAAAACAAACTCAAAATTCACAACCAACTAGGAGCATTCAGCCCCGAGAATCCCAAATTGTCGGACCATTCCATCCTGGAAACTGGCCCTTACCCTCACGAGAAGATGCTCGAAATCGTGAAGTTGTTACTAGAAAACAGCCCGGGCAAACAGGCCATTCCGAAGGTACTTTTGCTTTGAAAGCTATTCAAGATCCAAATCAAATCGCTCGTCCTGTTTCATCTCAATTGATACCTTCTACATCACAAGAAGCCAACCCACAGAATCAAATGATTCGAAATGCTGGCATTTCTAAACAGCTTCCAGTAGAGCGAACGGAACAGATTCAGCAAGATGAAGACATTCAAAAAAAGACGGATGGAACGAATTCGGAGAGTAATGAATGTAATGACAGGATACAATTTGTTCCTAACTCTCATTATCAAATCAATACCTCATCCAATCAACTGCAATCTTCAAACAAAAGCCTGGAGAGGCCTTCACTCGCTTCGATAGAACAGGCTGGATGGGGTGAAAAACGGTTGAAGGATTTTCAAGACAACTTTGAGAAGAGCTATAAAACAAGAAAAAGTCAAGAAAGTTTATTGAAAAATTCTCAGAAGATTCCAGGAACAAATTCTAGTGCATCGAGTTCGCTGGAAGAAGAACTCAATGAGTATGTGCAGGAACTTCATTCGGAGGCCAATCTGAACAAATCTGAACGCACGGCAAGAGAAGGAATTATTTTACTTTCCAAGAATCAAATGGATCCAGTCGCTGTAGTTAACAACCAAAAACCGAATTCAAGCGAAGAGCAGAATGTTGTTAATAGAAGTGAAGAAGGAAGTGAGTTTCGCAGACGAACGATCTCAGAAACAGGAGCCCCCTTTATAACAGAAGATCAGAAGAGACAGATGGAAGAAATGAGAAGACAACATACAGAATTGATGCGTAATCTTTCAGTTTCCATTCAAAAACCGGCTGAAACAGAACCTGTAACAACTCGAATACCCTGTCAATCTGCCGGTTCATCTGAAAAATCTAAGAACTGCAGCAGGCGTCCCAAAAGAGTGCTAAGACCAAGATCGTCGCATTTGAATACGCAAGCTCAAAAAGAATTTGAAACTATTACAATTTCTGATAGTGAAGAAGACGATGGTTACGAGCAGCGCTACCCAAATTGGAATGAGAAGAAGCTTCTGGAAGATGATGTTGGGTTAATAGAAGAACAAGTTGAAGTCGAGCCACAAAACACTCCTGAAACAATTGAAGAAAGTTTGCCTGAAGAGCCCAAGGACGAAAGACATGAACGTCTATTGAAGCGAAGGCTGACTAGTTCTTCTGGACTAGAAAAGTGAGTTGTTAGAATGATATACTAAACAGAACAGTACAATTTATATTTCACTTCCACTAATTCCATAGTCACAATTATAATTTCAATTGGTTTTCAGACCTGTGGAGAAACCTACAACTGGGACTGATTCGGCACTTGATTCTTTTTCAATTCAACCACTACGACCAAAAAGAGTAAGCAACTTTGTATCATTTTTTAAAAATATCGGTCAGAATATGATTGTTTAGGTCAAAAAAGATGAAGTCGTTCAACCAGAGCAACCGATGGATGTTGATATTCCGAATACTTGTGAGTTCAGTTCGAATAAGACTACCCACAATCATCTTTTTTAATTATAGTTGATCAATCTGCAATAAAATTATACGATGAGGTAAGTCGGATATACTTTTCAAATCACTATTTCGACTGAGATGTGCATGAAGTTAAAAAATCTCAACTGATTATGTTTCAGGGAGTACTCAAGAAAGAGTTTGCTAGGAATCGTTATCCAACTGAGGAGGAAATCATATCAATATTGGGTGAACTGAAATCCAACAAATGTGCAAAACAGGTAATAATAATTGCGTAATATAAAATAGATAAAAGTAGTCGGTTTTTCAGGTTAAAAGATGGTTTGCTGACAGAAGGAATCAGCTGGGAATTAAATCGAGAAAAGGAAGGCGTAGAGTGGATGAATAAGAATGAATATCTTTGACTCGAACTTACTTTCTACTCGAGCATTCGAAAACGTTTTTAATCGATTTTCTCTGATCTCAATACTAATCATTCATCTAAGTTCATTTCATTATTTTTTTTATCTCTTTTCTGTTATTTATCTAATTTCTGTAATAGAAACCTTACCTTTGTGTCTCAACTGTCGTATTAATCAAACAAAATTTCTAGACTCCCCATTGACACAAATCTCAGAAGTTCTAAAACTTTCCGATTCATCTGACATATGTTTTCTTCAGGATCTTCCAGAATAAGTCATCTTTCATCGAAAATGAACACCTTTTCTTAAACACAATTTTCCACTTATCAACGTCACGAGCTCTATTTTAACTTCAAAAGTTCCGATATTCCCTCTCTTATCATGTTTCTATTTTCCCGCCAATTCATTCTTCCTGTCTTCCAAACTTTTGAATAAAGTACATAAAAGTTTTATATTCTTCTCTATTGCTTTTGCCAAATAAAAATATTTGAATACAACAGATTTTGAATACGTTTTCCACTCACTATTTACATACGTCTTTTGTGAGTGTGGCGGTTTTTGAATCGTGAATATACATCTATGGGCAAGACTGATTTATATGGTTTTTGGAATGATGAAGTGTTGAAACTGTACGAATGGAACTCTAGGAACTTCTAGGTCATATCAGACTGTCTCGAAGGTGCATTCGATGTCAAAGCAGGAACAATGAAATCATTAGTGTTTGCAATCTAATGTTTTTTATCTGCTTCAAGAGGATTGGTTCTATATCCAAAAGACCCTTCATAAAAGTAACATGAATCAGATTGGTGTTCATTTTCCCCTTAACTTTCAAAGTCAAAACAAAGTACTTATTATCTGTCATAACAAGCTGATCGGAGTAATATTGGGTTTTCAATTTCAAATTCAGAGGTGAATCTATAAGAATGGTTAAAAATTCACAGAAAAAAACCGGAAGTTGCTTTTGAAGTTCACAGAATACGCCCTAAGTGATTAGCTTCATATTCAAAAAGTATTGGGATTTTTCCGGGAAAATGAAGTGTCATTCTACAGATTATTACATGCAAATAAATAAAAGTAACTTCGCTTTCAATCAACAAATTTCGTTATCAAAGCTCTCCACCCAAATGACCAAACATGTTATGTTCCTCCCATTCGATGCATGTATAAATCCTGATAAGAACGGTCGAACCTATAACTCTGAATGTTTCTTCTTTCATCACTTCAACATTTCACCGCCACTCTCTTCTGAGTCAACACACAAAAACGGCCACTCCCCCGTGTCCCCCGTTTTCCATTCTTATTTCACCGTCTTCTCTGTGAGTCATAACATCTTTTTGCTTTTCTTCTTCCCGACTTCTTTAGACGTCATAACAGTCCGTCCGTATGCTTATTCGTTTTTGGAATTGTACACATTTTTCTGAAATTAATCAGAAAATCAGTTGAGAAGTATAGAGGTCACTCAACACGTTCCTCTCGAATGACTAATATAATAAGCCGAAAAGTTGACATAACAGCACACGGAGAAGTGTGCTTCATGCTCACTTTTGGCTCATATGTGAGCATTTTGGAAACATATTGGTTCCGTTCTTTGCTATATTTTTCAATGCAAACCTTTGATTTCTTCTCTGGAATTGCAAAATGTATTGCTACTGAATGGTTTACCATAAGGTTTGAAAAAACAGAATCGGATTCTCAAACACTTTTTGATTGTAACGGCTTGGATATTTCGTTCCGATCTCATCATTTAAGACAGAATCAACAATACAAAACTACTTTCCAAGCAAGTTTCAAAAAACAAATTTTATCTGTAAACTCAATACGTATGAACACATTTCTTCTTTCCACAACATATATAAATTGTTGCTATCGTGGCGTCTATACCGCTTTTTTGAACGGTTTCCGCTTGACTATCTTCTCTGTGTCTCTTATTCCTCAATGATCTCTCATCCCAGGATTTCTTTTTCGAAATCAAGTCGGTGGATCAGGAGGCTTGTTATGTGTGTGTGAAAATGTACATGTCAATCAGATAATTTACTTTTTTGTCTCCGGCGTTTTCGTTCCGCCCGTCACTTTTATGACATTTGTTTATTCCGTTATTTTCTTCAAATTCCAAGAACAAGGTGATGATTTTAAGCATGAGCTCAGTTTTTGAACGAAGAGCCAAGTCCTATTTGCATACTGTAAAGCTCTGTCTCCGAAGATTTTATGTCTAACTTCAGAAACTTTTCTTTACAGTTTTATTCCGTCAGTTCCGTATTTTTATGCTTACCACGTCTTGAAACTTTCCTCTAAACCACCATAAAAAGTTTCCGCATCTCCCACTCAAAAAATACAATTTTTCATATTTATTTTCTCACTCACAAAACTTTCTATATACTTTATTTTGTGTCATAAAATGGTAGAAGACTGAGTGACTCAAAAACTTTTTCTTCAAAAACTTGCAATGTTTTTCATTTCCTCTTCTATTTATTATTTGTTTGTTTTAGGTTGCTTGTAGTGTGAAAAAAGTAAGAGAGTCACTGTGTCATCTGACTCTATTCTCTCCTTTATCGCCACCGCAAACTTTAAAAAATGAAGAGACGATGATCAACATGAACCGTTCACTTTTTGATCATCTATCATGTTCAAGTAACTCTACAGAAATGGAATTTTAAAACTTACTCTGACTTTGTTCTTCCTATTTTCTGTCTAATGATAATAGGACTCTCAGCTTCAACGAAGTTCACTTTTACAGAACAAAAGTAAATAATGGGACACAGTCAATCGTATGACCTTCGTAATCCAGAAACCGGTGAGAAAATTCCAGTGAGAGGAGTTAGAAGAGTTAGTCGAGAACATCAAACTGATTTGCCATTTGTGAGTTTACATCATGTTTTCAAAAACTGTCTGTTCAACAAATTGTGTTTCAGTCAACGGAGAACACAGAGCCATTTGATTTCCGAGAAGAGGAATTACGCGAGCGAATTCGTCGAGAGCAGTTGAGAAAGAGAGAAGAGGAGCTGGAGTCGGTGAGAATCAAGAAGCACGAAAGTCGAGAGGTAGGTCAAAAACAGTCTGGAATTCATGAGGATATCTGATCAACTAATTTTGATCCTTAAAACACTTTGCTGAATAAAAATCTAGAGATGTTCCTGTGTGTTCTGCTTATGCGATTTGTCTTGGAGCATGATGCATATTGAATACACACTACGTCATTTCTCAGTTTATATGCTCCGGTATTGTTAGCTTTCTGACGTTACCTCTGAGCTGTTCTGAATACACTCCATCACTCAACACATTCAATCATTTCTCACAAAACTATCTGAAACTTGAAAGTTTTCAGCCGATCATCGACGCCTATCGCCAGACTCATTCACCACAACAAGCCACTGTTTACAACGAATTCAATCACTACGACTCACTGAAACATCCTTCTCCAGTGGATCCAAATACTTACTTCACATTGAAGAGAAAACCAGAGATCAACGAAGGACGTCGTGTTTCAATTCCGATGGCCAATGTCCGTTACGATCAAGTTCCAACGGATCCTTCTCCACAATCCTCTTTCCGTGAAGTTCCACGTGAACGTGAAATCCCAGTGACTGTATCGGAATATCCAACTCGTTCATCTGTGTTCAACGGCCGTATCTCTCCATTGCCACTTCAAGAAGAAGTTGATCCACATCCAATGCCACGTTACATTCCACCAATGAGCCCAAGGTATGAAAGAGTCCCTACCGAAGGAACCCATTATTCCAAAACTACCACAACAACCACTTATAACATCTATCGTAGTGCTAGTGTTCCCCGTTTTGATGCTCCCGAAGTTCCATCCCAACCCAGTCCCAAGTTTTCTAGAACCTATTCTAAAGCATCTAACCTCCAAAAATATCCCAGTCCAAGACCAACCTCCATGTATTCCAAAGTTCCAGATAATCCCAGATATGATGAAGTTCCAAATAGTCCTAGATCGTCTACAATTTATTCGAGAACCTCAAAACTTCCAAAATATGATGAAGTTCCTAGAAGCCCTAGACCTACCTCTATGTATTCGAAGCTTCCCGATAACTCTAGATACGAAAGTATTCCTATTAGTCCAAAACCCTCTTCCACTTACTCCAAAGCTTCCAATCTCCATAACATCCCGACGAGATATTCTAGAGGAACTGAAGTCACCAGATATTCAGAGATTCATATCAATCCCAGTGGTTATAACACCTATTCTCGTTCTTCAAAACTTCCCAAATACGATGAAGTTCCCAGAAGTACAATGTATTCAAGGTCTTCTAATTCTTCTAGAAATGAAGAAGTCATCAGAAGTCCTAGTCTTCACAGTCTCCGTGTTCCAACCTATGACGAAGTTCCCTATCAGAAGTCTGATCGTTCAGTAACCCCGTCTACATTCTCGAGAAAATCTAGTCTCGTGTCGTATGTCTGTCAACGTCTCCCCTGTCCTAACCACCGATTCATTTAACCCATTGCACCAGAAGTATCTCGA
>GL380510.1:3417-24641 GCA_000143925.2 Caenorhabditis brenneri
TACTTTCCAATCCGTAATCTATAAATTTCCCCTAAAGACGTCCCTGCGAAACAGCGACGGGGCGTGAAATACATAATACTACTACGTGAGTGAAATAGTAAAATTCTTTGGAAAATTCAAAAAAAAAACTACAAATCTAGAAATCAAGCCGAATCTGGAACAAACTCTAAATGGAAAATTATCTGAAGAAATGCATTTTCCTAGAAAATAAGTGGATTTTGCGCAATGCATTTTCAAAAATTTACACTTCATATGTTTGACCTATCAGCGTTATCAAATATCGAGGCAATAATCATAATAGTCTGAAACGAAAAACTTTTTTTCTGTTTCATTAGATCCATTTGCTAATAAATTTTGTTACAACATTGTGACCGTTTTTACAGATAAAAACTTCAAATTCTGAGAAATAACCTTCAAAAGATTCTAGACCCCAAAACCATCACAGAGAAAAAATGTCACTCATCGTTTTTTTTTCTAGCTCTTTTTCCTTTTTTCGTGGATGGCGCCAAGCGCCTCTTATTCAAGAGAAACGAGATGAGGACCCAAAAAAAGGGATGAGAAAATGAGTTGAAGCGAAAAAAGCGAGAGAGAAATAGTATAGAAGACGAAGAGACACAGACAATCGACTTGTTGTCTTTTGTTCCAGAAAAGAATAGAAAAGAGAAAAGAGCCGTGTGGAGGAATGTGTTGTAGATGGATGTGGAAAGGAGAAAAGAACAAGAAGGAGAAGCGGGGTTTTTTTGGAATGAATGAATATGAGAAATGAAGATGACGACTGACTGGTTGGATGAATCATCAGTGGTTTTGAAGTGGTGTTGATCTGAAAATTGGGAAAATTAGAATGGAGAACGAAAATACTGCATGATGAGAGCGGAGTAACGATAGAAAAATAAAGTAATACGGTAAAAGAAGAAGGTGAAACAGAAATCAACAAATTTGGAGAAGATTGGAATTGTGGGCAGCAAATTATGTTTCGATAGTGACCAAATCGAAAATACATACAGTGAAGTAAGGATATTTAAAAAAGACAATGCTCAATGGATCATCGATTATTGTTAGAAAACGGAGATGAAGTTAAAACAATAACTCGAAACAGAAAAATTATCACTTTAGATTCAGTGATTTGAGATGAAGTCTTATAGGAAAACCTGATAACCGATCAACGTGATATTCGACGGATAAATCACTGAATTGGTTTACAGTATTGTTAATTTTTTAGTTAAATAAACTGTAAAGTACAGCTTATTTTCGAAATGAAACTAATTCAGTCTAACAAAAACTCAACCAAAAGTGAACAATTTTTTGATGTCCCTCGCTTTGAAACGTTTGTGAAACTGGTGAAAATTAGGTTATTTAGCTGTTCATCTGTAGGGAAAAAACCTGAGATCTGAATCAGCCTATGTTTTAGGTAAAGCCAAATATCAACAGCTAGAAACTTGAAAAAAAAGAGTCCAAATCCTTTTCTCCTAAATTTGAACCCAAATTTATGATTATTATGAATAAACATAACCTTACGGAAAGGTTCTCATTTGATAAGTTTGTGAAACAGCAAAAAATACATTTTCACTGCCTTTTCAATTTATAAAAGTTTTTTGGAAGCTACTCGAACAAATCGAGAATGGACAAGGAGAGTATGTGATAAATGGAATAAAATAACCCTTATTATGTTTTTGCTAGAGGTACTGATAGAAGTATAAGATGATATATTATTGGCGGGGGTTTGATGACAAAATGGAAATGGAGTTTTTGGAACATTAATTTTTCGAATGATGTATGAACAATTTCTTGAAAACTCAAGGGACAAACGGGATGGATGAAAACTAAAACAACCTCTTTTAGTGTTGCATAAGTTGCTAATAGATAATTCAAGACAAAAATGAGTGACAAAACAGTGACACAATTGTAAACCAAAATCGGAAAAGGGACTTTTTGAAACACTGACATTTCGAACACCATAATGTTTTCTGAAAAACAACAAGAGAAATGAAAGCTTGAAGAAACAGAAAATTAATGTCAAATATCTAATACAACTTATATGAATCACTGATTCAATGGATCCAGCTCGAAAAACAATCACATTAGGAATTCCAAACTCCAGTCGGCCTAAAATATTTTGTTGAAACTTTTATTCAATTTCCTTCTATTGGCCTTTAAACGGAGTTCAGAAAATTCTAAAAAAAAATCGAATTGGTGAAACCGTACATTATTTTCAACTCCCTACCACAGTTGAGCTGAATCTCGATTACTGTAACCAATACTAATGTAATCGTGATTGCAATATCTAGTGAGCCTAAAATACTTTCCTGAATCAGTGAATAAATGTTTTCCAGCATATGAAAGATGGAGGGTGGATGCCTAGATAACATTTAGTTTCTAACACAATGTGATTTTTTTATCGAAGCGTTCTACAATAGAAACGAAACTCAGACAGGATGATGATTCGTATTTTATCTACTGTTTCAAAATATTGGCAATTGCGAACATCGTTTTGAAGATACAGTTTTTCCACAATGGGTCACGATGATATTTGAGCCAGCAGTCTTCGTCTATAAGAGGGTGTATACCGCGAGAAACAAAAGTTCTAGTTCGTGAATATATTGGGAATACTGTTCCAGAAAATTCACTAATTCTGAAATTAGGTAACTGAAACAGTGTCTCAGTAGTTGCCTTAAATAGTGATTTGACAAAACTGAGGGTAGTATAAGCTCTCAAAATGTCAGAAAATCGAAACTAGAAAAACTGTGCAGTTCTATTAGAGGTAACTCGCAAACAAAAAGTGATAGCCTTGAATTACCTTCACCTCATCCTCCCCTTACCAAATATTCAAGTTCAAACACAACTAACCTTGTCCGTCCATCATCCCTCCTCCTCCTCCTCCTCCTCCATCAATCACACCTTTTTGTCACTCCATTTTTAAAACAAACTTTGCGGTTCTCTACAAAACGAGGGGAGAGAAAAAAACCAGTTGGAATGATGCCAAGAAAGGACACATTTCTACAGAAACCTCACGTGTAGTCTAATATAGAAGAGAGACATAGACGATAAAGACACGTGAGTTTTAGACCCACGTGACTCTCGAATTCGAGGTTCTGTGAAATGAATGAGAATGACTGTATGGAGGAGGAGGAAGATTAATCAGGTGAGGTAGGGAAAGGACATGGGAACTAGTTAAGAGAAAAAGTACTCAAGTGAATCGGACATCACTTTTTATTTTACAAATAATTTTTTGAATGGCATGACCGGAAAAAAAATGACTGAAGATGAACTGTTTCAAAGGGAACATTTATTGAACAGATGTTCCGTTTGAAATGATGGGCTGGGTGATAGGGAAGATTTTGATTTGACAACATGTCAGTGAGCCTAGAGATATTTTTCTCTTAAGGACCAAAAGGATCACTATTCTAGCAAAGATAGAAACTCCTAAAACAAGGTGTTCGAAACATACAATTTTTACTGTTTCCCAAATTCTATTTACAAAATAACAAACCGTTGTTTTTCATTACCATGCTCGTAGCGTTTGGAAAATCGAAGTTTTGATGAACCGGCTGGACGTTATAAAACTGAAAAGGGGATATATCCTAATAACCCTTCTGGGGACATATACCTCATAACAGGTGGCTGAAGCAGGGAAATGCAGGAGCGCAGTTTGATAGTTTTAATTTTGATCATTATGCAGGAACAAGATAAGACGATAGTAGAGTAGAAGAAGGAACAGAATTGTGAGTAAAACGATAGAGAACGCTGGACATAGTGTTCTTTGGTTTTTCCCCAAAAAATAATCATATCCTGAAACAGAAACATGAAATTTCAACACTTGAGCTACGGGCTTTCAGAATCGAAACAAATTCGCCATTTGGACTGTAATTGGATTTTTTGCTGGAATATATGAAATCCGAGAGTTTAACACATAGTGAGGCTCACTCAGGGACCATCTTTTAGGAACTTTTTGAAACTGTATCCGAAATTTGTATAATTTTTATTTTGTTACTAGCTGAAACATTCATAATCTTTCTTCATGGGATTCTTGAAACCGCTCGAATATTTGAATTTCCACTAAAAGTCTGATATTGGTCGAAGGATAAGGAAATTAATCCTATTTTGACAAATTAGCTGTTTCGAGGTGTCGGTTAAAATATTGCGAAAATTCGACGGTGCTGTTCTCGAAACTTTTCTTATTCGCATTTCAAGTTTTACGCTAGAATTTTACGAGGAATACCTTTACCATTCAAAACTAATACCAAGTAAAGCGAACAGAATATACTGATCAAGGGAAACAGTGAGTTTTGAGGCGGAAAAGGCTTTCGTTTATATGTTTCAAGTTTTACGACATAGCTGAAACTCCAATAAATAGTCAGATACCAGTCGGTGGCGCCGCCTACGGCGGCTCACCTCCTTTTTGTTCGTCGCTGCGCTCCTCAATGGGGGGTTAATTTGCCAGGCTCATACCCATTTCTAATAGTTGGGCAAGGATGCACCTAAGCCTTCTTCTACAGACGTGCGCTTCGACTAATCTAAATTCCCGCCAAATATTTTGAGAATTCAAATTCCCGCCAAACTTTCCAAAACTTGAACCCCGCCAAAAATTTCAAAAATTTGAATTCCCGCCAAAAATTTCAAAATTTGAATTCCCGCCAAAAATTTCAAAAATTTGAATTCCCACCAAGATAATCAAATGTTTTGACTTTCTCGAAGTTTCTAGAAGTTTCTGGAAAGTTTTCTATCTAGTGCTTGTCCGTGGAGTTTTGGAGTACCGTAACTACCGTAACCCTACAGTAATCTCCACGATTTTTTGATGGTGTACTATTGGGGTCCCTTAGATAGTACCTGCAAAAAATCGAACAAATCTGAGTACTCTGAACCCGTTTTCTAGATACGACTCGGAGCTCGGATTACTGTAGCTACCGTATCCCTACAGTAACCCGAGCTCCAAACGTTATAAAATTGAAGCGCTCGGTGACCCATGACCACATGCCAAATTTGGTAAGAAACGGTCGAGGGGCTCAAAAGTTATTCAGTGATAAGTGCGGCACAGACTGACACACAGACAGAGCTTGCCGCTTAGTATATAGAAGAGATTCCGGTTTCAACAAGATGGTAATTGAAAGAGTAAAAATCCTTTATGTTTCCTGGTTATTTATTTGAATTTAAAAATTCTTTAGCTTCCACATTTCTGTGCTATTTGAAACAATGAATTTGAAAAATAGGGGAACTTCCTTCGGAAAAAGATGTGGAATAACTTGAGTTCCATAAAGAATAATTTGATCTAGAATTATACGAAAATTGCTATAAAAGAAGTGGAACACGAAATATTAATTACACGAAACAGTATTCTTTTCAAAGACGGGTAATTCTAAAGTTTGCTAATTTATATTACTGTTTTTATATTCCAAAATATTTGGAAGATAAAGCCTCCGATATTCCAAAAATCCCACGGGTTCGAATTATTTTTTTTTTTAAACACAAAAGGTCGACTCAGCGTAAAATTCTCCTAGGACCCCATTTATTTACTATTTGAAACACTAACATTTGAAAGTTTGTAAAAAATTGCGAAACTCTTTCTCTCTCCGAAAAAGGTGTGAAATAATTCGAATTGCTGACCAGAAATCAAACAATCCTCCTTCTTTTCCCACTCCTCCTCAACAGTATCTCAAGAAGGAATCACCGGCGAAAAAAGGAAAAAGAACAGCTGTTATCAGTTTCAAAAAAGGAGTGTGTGTACACAGAGAAGCTGGTTTTTCGGAAGAAAAGCGGTGATATCAAAAGAGAAAAGGTGAGTCAAGAAAAAAGTGAAGAAGGGAGGTGGAGAGGAGGAGAAGGTGATGACGAATAAATGATTGAAAAAGGATATAAAGTTTATGATTATGGGATAGATTTAGAAGTTTGAGAGGGTGGGGAAGTAATGATGGGAGGTGAATCAAGTTATGATGAACTGTAAATGAGGAAGACAAGTGGAAGGATATAGGAAAAAGTTAGGTTTTACAAGAATTGTAAGTTCTGCAAAAAAAGATGAGAAAACTGTTGGGATTAGTCCATTGAATTGTCATTCTGTTATTCTAAATGGACTCGAATACCATTGTCAATAGGAACAATAACGAAGGAGAATGTATAAAACCTGGATGAAACCGAGTTTAGTTTACAGTTTCAATCATTTTTTGCACAAGGATGTCCACAAGTCCGCTATTGGACAAGTTAACGTTTCACCAATAGTTCAATTCGCATATCAAACTGTTATATGGATTGGTTGCCTAATGGAAAAATGACATTTGAGGGCAGGTTAGGTCAAAATGAACAGTGAAGTAGGAGGACGACCACCGAATTAAACAATCGGAGAGACTTGAGACTTATATTCTTCTGGAGAAATTGAAACACAAAATCTATTTTCTGATCGACTGCTCCGATGCTCGAAAATACTGAATCGGAATAGAACATAAATCAGAAACTTTCAATGAAAGATAAGGTAAATTTACCTGTTTTGTTCACACTTTTTTTGGAGGCCAGGGTATCAATTGTTCCTGGTTCAGTATGAGAGTTTTTTTTGAGTTATCGATAATTGGATGATCACTGAGCTTAATTTTCAAATTTGAACTATTTTCTGTGATACCAAAAGCCGGCGATTTCCCGACTACAGTATTACTGAAAAATTATACTACAGTACTACTGCAAGCTTGATTTTCGGTATGAAAAAAAGGAAATCACGTATTTTCTTTTGAAATGAACAAAGGTTCTCAAAATAATCGAAGCGCTTTTCGACTCCCATACTTGTGGAAAATTAGAAACACAACTTTTTTTTTGGAAATTGTTGCTTCGAAGGTTGTAAACATTGATTATAAATGGAACAAGCACCACAAGTTTCCAAGTTAATTTTTTGAACTTTTACAAAATTTACCTGTTTCTCCAACTTTTTTTGTTTTGAAGCCAGGGGATTTTTTACTGATTTTTTTGATTATCGATTCATATTCACTAGAAAACTAGCAATCTAGCAATCCTTTTCCAAATAGTTACAGTTTCGAAAATGTTATTTAGGTTTCAGGTGGAAATATTAGATGATTTTCTGATTTCAACCTTAACAATATAATTGACAACAAAATACAATCTCAAAAATCCAAGCCCCGCCCCATTCTTTCTCGTTTTATGACATAAATGGAAAGGAAAGAAGTCAGGAATCGAATTTTCAAAAAAATGAAAGAAGGCATGAACGTCATCGTTTCTCAGAATATTCTAAATGTTTCACGGCTTCACCAACTGTTCAATTTGCATTCGAAATCGTTTGATGGATTGAGCTGACAAAAAGAAAATAGGGTTGCTCAAAATATATTATCAGGATGTAAGTGGAATGCCAGACCTCTATAGAAAGTAATGGGGGACTAAAAGACTTTTGACACTCCCCATCAAAACCGAAGAGCCTTGAGTTACAAGAAAGAAACAGAAAATCTTATGAAAATTATTCCCCTGGAGCTCGGAAATACTGATTCAAAATGGAACAGAGATGAAGAAGTGGCCTTCTCAAACGTTATATTATAGAACCGTTTCTATGAAACCAATAAAAAATTACAGTTTCGAAAATGACATTTAGGTTTCTGTGAGTTTTTTCAGATAGATATATCCTATTAATCTAATTTCGCCAAAATCATAACCTTCAAACAATGAGATCTTTCCAGAAGACTGAAAACCCAAACTCCGCCCCTTTCTCTCTAACTCAACTGACGCAAACGGAAATCAGAAATCAAACTCAAAAAATGATGGAAATTATGAATAGAAAAGTAGGCATAAGTGCCTCCGTTTTCCTCAATTTTTCAGTGAAATTGTTTTGTTTTCGCCTTCTTTTTTTTCTTCGAGAAAAAATATGAAAAGTGCATATAAGGTTTGACGGGTTTCCGTATGGAAAAGTCAGGTTAAAAAGAGGGGAAAAACAATGAATATTGGATAGAAAACTTGAAAAGTACAATCAAACAGAAAGATAGGATCAGTAAATCACAATTAACGAAAAGAAAAACTGAGTTTCAAAAACAGTAATAAAAATGAAATCAAAGAACTGAAAAATTTCAAAAACCCTGAAAATATGATCATAATAAAAGCGTTGAAAAAACTCTGGATTTGAGGTTAGAAATGCGAAAAAAAAAACAGTTTCACTAAATTCTCAACATTTCAAGAATTTGTACTTGATCGATCACCCATCTATATGATTTGGAATTTTTTCTAATCAGAATCGAAAAAAAAATTATTTCTCAGCTACTCAATTCAAAAAACACCCACTCACTACACGATAAAAAAAAGCGCCCAAAAAACATTCCGCGTGCACTTTTCAACACGCTATGTATCTATTCAATCATTCTCCTCCATAGGACCATTCTCCGTCACATGGTATTCTTCTTTTCAATTTCGACGAATTTTCATTGAAAAAAGAGAATTGACAAATTGTGAAAAGAGCACGTGGTTTATATGGAAAAGGGCGATACGCAGATGGGGAAAATCCATACATCGGCCATTTCGTGTACTCCAGCACGTCAAAATTTTTGAGCAAAATTAGCGCGTCAAAAAATTTTTGAAAAATTTTTTAATGTTTGTAATTTTTTCTATTATTATACAATTTTTAAATTTTTTTTTACTTGTGACTTGGAATTTAAAAAAAACAATGGAATTTCTGCTTCGAAACTTCGAAAAAAACTATTAATTTCAAACTAGGCACCGTAATCCTCAAAAGATTTACAATATTACTGTAGGAATAAGCATTATTTGTTGAAAATCCAATTTTTCGGCAAGCACGCAATATTTTCCTGGTAAAACTGTTGTCAAAAAATGAAACAGGATGAGTAAAACATATGAAAAAGTTTGCGTGCTGGGATTTTTGTTTTGAGCCGTCGCGGTTGAAGTGTGGAGGTAAATTTGCATAAAAAGCGATAATTTTTCACGAGTTAATGAGCGAGTACGGTGCACGCGCACTATGTCAAAAAGGTACACAATTTTGCGTAGATATGAATCCTTTTTTTGCCGATCGAAAAAGATTTCGTTTTCGCGGAGAAAAATGCATGTGTACTTTTGCACTGCTCCACGTTTTCGAAGTACTGCAAGTACACATCGAAATCGCAGCACGCACGCTGAAATTCCAGCACGCGCTCTTTACCCATTCGAACAAGCATCGAATTTTATCGACAGAAAAAAAATTTGAGCGTAATCGGTTCAGTGGTTCTGGAGAAAAAATCATCGGAATTAACTGAAAAATCGATAATTTTTACAGTGTGCGCGCGCTGCCCGCGGCGTCCCCCCTTTTTTTTTTAGCTACAGTAGCCAGTTTCTTTATACATCTTAAAGGGAAGTTGGATGACGCGCGAGTAGCGCAGTGGTGAAGACGCTCGTCTTATAAACTGCAGCATTTTTTTTTTTTTTTTTGGACGCTAGCACGTCACTTTTTCGAAAAACCTAGCACGTCATTGTTTTTTGGAATGGGGGTGCGCAAAAATGGCCGATGTATGGGAAAATCTGGATTGGGAAAATATCCAGAACCTGAAAAGATATAGAATCGCTTAGTATATGTTTTAAAAATGAGGGTGGGGGATCTCAAAGATAAACATATAAGAAAGATTCGAGCCTATGACCAGCTTGAATGATGCGCTACACGGCCGTTAGAGCGCACAGACCCTGCTCGTCTTCAACGGTCGGGGTTTTCAGTCGCCAGTTTCAAAAACTACTGCATCCGTTTTTTTTCTGTTGCTGAAAAAACCCAGTCTGAAGCAAGCATTGCTATTTTTTGTCTCATTCAAATTTGTATGCCATCAGCAAAAACCGTAAATTTTCTCTGTTGCATCTAGATGCCGAAACTAGCAGATAGCAACGTCTCACCAGTCAGGCATGATGGATACTTCAATCACTAAAAATACGCTTCGCACTTAAAAAAGTACACTTTGAATTATTGTGTTGTAAGTCGGTAAATACGAAATTAGAGCTAGAAAATGGGGCTCAAAATTTCGCACAAAAAACTCGGTTTCATCACAAAGTTATTGATTTACCTGAACTGAACACCACAATCACCACAACACTCAAGTTTTCTGACCACTGTTTTTGTCAAGAACTAGAAAAAAAATAACTTTAGACAGCAGAAAAATGTTCGAACAGGCAAACTGTTGAGTAAGGATATGTGTGTAGGAGAAAAAAAAGTCTGTTATTCTGACAAGAACCACTAAAACCTATAGAATGCCTATAACAGGTACTTTTTCTGTTTCGAATTGAGCTCAATTTAGTTGAGCTCAAACCGTTTTCATTGCCATGGTGGGTCGCAAAAGAGAGAGAGAAAGGATCCGATGGTGAGGTAACAAATTTGATTAAATGATTTCATAAGATCTGTGAATCGCTTTTATCCACGAATGCGATTTTTTACAAGACACGGAAGCGTCTTGAAAAAAAATTTGCATGTTTCAGATAGTCTGTATAATTTTTAAGCTCACACTGTGGTTAATTTGAAGTCGATTGAGCTGAAAATATTTAGAAATAGAGAAAAACCCACAAATCTATCTCTCCGAAAGAAAAACGAACGAAGAGAAACACGCCGATTGCACTTATCGTTCTTTAAGACGCCACACCACCGCCGCCCAATCGGACCACAATTTCAGTCACGTGGCTTTGGTCACTCGGATGTCTAGAGCATCACACGCAAGAAACAATAAAGAATGAAAGAAAGAGCATGTGGTTATTTTTTGTGGGGAGAGAGAGACTGAGTAATTTTGAGTTTTTTTTTGGAAATTATACAAAAGTTTTTCGATTAACCATTGTAGGCCGTATGTGAAAAATGATATGAGATCGATGTAACAGGGATGTTTTTGTTTTTTTTTTCGGTTTCCAATAGTAGAAATAGAAACTCAGAGCACTCGGAAAGAGGATAGAATAAACGGTTTATATGAGAGAGAAAGTCACAATTTTCCAAGCTATGAAAGAGAGCAATAGAACGTTTGAGACGAAAAAGTTGTTACTGAAAACAGCAGTTTCAGTTACTTGTAAATTCTTCGGAAAACAGAAAATGTTTCACTAAATTATTGAAAACGAATTCTGACAAATGCAAAAAACCTGCAGTTTCCTAAACTTAACAAAAAACTTCAGACAATTTTGGCTTTATTCAAACTCTATGAACAATTCATCAACCTCTGAACAAGATTGAACTATCATTCTAATCCTACGTTTTAGCTAAAATCACACAAATAAACGACCACAAAAACTCAAAATTTTAACTGTTCCTGGAAGTTGAGATAACAACCAGTACTGTCGTTTTTTCGTTGTGTAACAAATTGTAGTTCTGATAAATTCATTATAAATCTTCAAAATGAAAAAATCGGCGAACCTCTAACAAAAGAGCAGACATTATCCTTCGGCTTTGGTTTTTGTTACGAAAAAAATTTCAGAAATCACAATGCAATTATGGGAAGTTTACTGTTTCTGAGAGTAGAAATTATGATTAGGAAATAGCACGGTTTTGTTGTCAACCATGTAATTTCAACAAATAAAAGAGAAATTCAAATAAAAATGCACTCTCAGCGATAGTTTTGGACACTAAATCGAAAGAGCCCGAGAACCAAAACTTACAAAAAATTGAAGATAAAGTATACGGTTTCTAATACTTATCAATTCTTCAGTTAGCTATTGACCTACAATTTCAGAAATCTATCAGATAAAATTTCAAAAAACCTAGAACCATAAACTTCTCCTTTCTGACTCTTCTATAGAAACATCTAGTTAGTCACGTGATAACAGAAAATATTCATGGCACCATTTTTCCGAATTCACCGAAAGAAAAAAGAGACAATTAGTCACAAATGCATGTGACTCTCTCTCTCTTTTCCAATTTCTTTATCTCTGGAAATTGCGTGTAGTTGTTGTACTCAATGGACATGTCTAGTGGATAAATTATCTCCTCTCGATGTGTTTTTTGTTGTCTTCTCTCCCCTGCTGCACTTTCGCGGTAAGAAGGAGGAGGAGCACCACATGTTTCGGTCATTTTTCATTTGTGTGACATGTCCAGGGGGAGAAAATAGAGAAACAGAGAACGCAAGGAGATTAGAAAATGAAGAAATCTAAGTGATAAACTTTCATTTTGAAACTGCAATTTTTTCAGTTTTAGTCGGCTGAAAAATGACGTGCTTGGTTTTTTCTTACTAGTTGACTAGTAGGTTTCATATAAAGTTTTTAAATCCCACTGACAACTGCAAGCTGACTAGAAATTTTTTCAGGACTGTCCTTAAAGGAACTATGAGAAACTGAAAAAGATTAATGCCCGGCGATTATTTGAAAGACCCGTCAATCAAAATTGTGTTGGTGGAGAAACAAACATTTTAGCAGTTTCAAATAGAACGTATTTTATGGAATTTTCAGCATGGGTTCGATTAATTCGGCGTTCCAGCTTCTATCGCTTGTGCAAATTATTGGAAATTGAAAAAAGCTTTGGATGGTGACAGTGTTTTTTCACCTCATTTGATTTTTCAGTGAGAAACTGGTAGTGAGAGCTCAGGAAGCACCTATCAACCAAAAATTGTTTTGTCTAGGTGGTGGAGACAACAAGACTCAAACATCTTACCAGTTTCACAAAGAACGTGAAATGGGAATTCTTCAAATGCTTCGAATCGTTGCTTTTATGTTTTCAATTTTATCCCACACGGTGTGTGTAGGCTCCGCCCTTTCAGTAGTGTAGTGTTGACAAGAAAAAGGGGCGGAGCTTGAAACGCCTCTTTCTGTGCATACACCGGTGGGATAAAATTGGAAATATAAAAAGTCTGCAGTAAAACAAAATTAACGAAAAGTAGGAAATAAACTGGAGAAATCTAGACGGTGGAACTGTTTTTTTTTCTGTTTCACCCGGTTGAAAAATGAGGTTTCTCATTTTATCTCAGTTATGTATACTATAATTTGCATTGAAATCTAGTTCATTTCTACGATATCTAGATGTTGATTAGGGCTTCATTCATGACTGCCTTTAAATGAACTAGAAGAAAGTGAGAAGAAATTAGAAATGCTCAGTGGTTTTTTTTGACTCACTTGTCTTTTCTGTTGTCTAAGAGGAAATCCTGTTCAAAGGAGTGCTAAAGATAACCAGACCCAAACATTTGGCAGTTTCAAAAGGTACATAACCTAGGAAGTTTTCAACACGTCTCCGATTTGTCGAGAATGAATAGAAACCCCCGAAAAAAAATCAAGAAAGTATTTCAAATGAATTGAAAAAAAAACTACCGTAGCTGGCACTTTTTAGTGTATAGTTCATAGAATTAACCAGAGAGGAGAAGTAGAAAATGAAGAGCGTAAACGTGAAGGAAGCAAGCCGGAAATATAAAAGATTTTAAAATCCAGGTGGTGAAACTGTTTTTTTTTCTGTTTCAGTCAACTGAAAAATGACGTTTAGCAATTTACCATAGTTAGTATACAGCTCATAATTTTGATTTTGCAATTTTTACAGTTTCAGTCAGCAGAAAAATGGGGGCGGTATATTCTAGTGTAGTAACTCGCTCCACTCAATGAAATAAAATATGGATTTCTGAAAACCTGTTTTATTAGAATTGCTCAGGAATATTTCCAGAAAAATAGAAAACAATGAGAAAGACAAAAAATGCTCAGCGGTTTTTTTGAGGCCCTTCTCAATCAAAATTGCGTGTTGTCTAGAAGGTGGAGACGACAGGATCCGAATATTTCATCCGTTTCAAAAGCTACGTAAGTTGAGAAAGCTTCGGTACAGATTCGATCCTTTAATGGTCCGATGATAGGAAAAAAAACTCTAATTGGAATAATTTCAAATATTATTATTCGAGTAAACTATCCCACTCTATTCGAAGTTTCCCTCTAAGAACAGTGCTTTTTTCTATGAGTCTCAGAAAGGACCGGAGGAGAATGCGAAATTGAAGGAGGATGAAGTTGAGAAACAAGTAAGTAGAAAATAGAAGAAGCTGAATAAATCAAGGTGGTGAAAATGTGTTCTTTTTTCTGATCCGGTAAACAAAAATACCGTTTTTTTTTCTATTTCAAAATATTCTGTTTGGACGGTGATCAAAAGAACTGCCTCATACTGGAATGAAAAAAAATCGGTTTCATAAAAGTTCATGTTGAAATAGCAATTTTTTCAATTTCAGTTTGTACAGAAAAACTAGAAGTTCCATTGCAGTATAGTGGGCGCTTTGGTGTATCTGTACATGAAAATTTCGAAAGATAATGCGGTTCCATTAGAATTGATTTCAGGAAGGTGTTCAAAACAACTGCTCAAGTGGGGAGAAGGCGAGAAATCTAAAACATGACTCAGTGGTTTTTTGAAGCACTTGTCAATCAAAATTGTGTTGTCTTTGAGAGGAATCAGGTTCAAAGGCTCGGTAAAAACAACTTGACTCAACCAATTTTACCCGTTTCAAAACGAACGTAAGTTGGGAAATGTTCGGCAAGGCTTCGATGACACAAAAACTGAATATAGAGAATGGTTCTAGAAGAGATTCCAAATAAATTTGTTCGAGAAAACTGCCTTACAAGGGAAGTATTTTTAAAAAGTGGTTGGGAATTGGCTGAAAATTTGCACAAATGCTCTTTTAATATACCTGAGTTACTAAAAAAATTTTCAGCCTCTTTTCTTTTGATGAAAATTTTTGTATATTTTTGGCTGAAAATTTTCGGACAAATTTATAAAATTTTCATATACTCGGAAATTCGCGGTTCTGGGAACTCCAATTTGGGGCAAGTATGATTTTAAGCCCGATCCCAGTCTATTTCACCGATTTCTGACCCATTTTCGAAAAATTCGCAGATGTAATAAAAATCTGACTTTCGAAAAAATCGTCATATCTCTCTTGAAAATGGTTTTGGGGACGAGAAAATTGGCAGGAATCTCATTTTTATGCGATTAAACATATCCTAAAACTTTCAGGAAGTTCTGAAAAAATTCGAAAATTTTGAGTTTTCGACCACACCATAAGGGTGGGGTCTTAGGTGCAAAAATTTTTGAAAAATTTTTTCGAAAATTTTTTTTTTCGAAACCTTTACCAAAATGTATATTGAAGTCAGAAAACCCCACCAATGAGTTTTGATCATATGATAAGCTCGATAAGGCCTCAATGTTTGCTGTTTTTGGAGATAAATGTATTGGAAACAGCACCAAAATCCAATTTTTGAGGTCATTTCTGAAGAAAAGAGGCTAAATTTTTTGGACGTGACTTCCAACAAGGGTATCTATCAGCCCATAAAATTTGAGAAAATTCCCAACCACTTTTTAATAGTACTTCCCTTGTTAGCTGCCACTCTATCTGGAGCTTCTCTCTAACAATACTGCTTCCCCTATGGGTCCTAGAAAAAACCAGAGGAGATAATTAGGAGTTGAAAAACGACGAGGATTGAAGAAGACACGAGGAAATCGAAGAAACCTAGGTTGTGAAAAGGTATTTTAATTCTGTTCCAGCCAATTGTGGAATGAAGTTCATTTGTTTTGGCATGGTTAAATTTACAGGTTGTACCTTAATAAAAAGATGCCGTTTTATTCGGACGATCACCGAAAAAATCGCACCGCTGTGAGAAAGTGAGAAGAAATGAGAAATGCTCAGCGTTTTTTTGAGGCACTTGTCAATCAAAATTGTGTTGTCTAGGAGATTCAAAGGGCCAGGACACAAACATTTTTCCCGTTTCAAAAAGATCGTATCTAGGGAGAGTTTCAGTAGGCTTTGATTGATCGGAAGCTTTAAAATCCGATTCAATTTGAGTTCAAAGTAATTTGCGAGATGTTCAGAATGGAGATGTTCAAAAGCTCACCTCCTCTATAGTGAAGATAATAATGGTTCTGAATAGGATTCAAAATAAACTTATTCGAGTAATCAATCCCAACTGACACTCTATTTGGTATGGTCCCTGTGTTGTCAATAGAAATTGTGATGGCTAAGGAGGATTTCAAAAGTTCAGATAGACGCCTGGACCCAAACATTTTTCCCGTTTCAAGTTCATGATGAATTGGGAGAGTTGGTAGATGTTCATTATCTTCTAGTCCGTTGAAAAAGAGTTGAAGAAAAATCAGAGCCAGTGCGCTTTTCGGAGCCTGTATTGCAGCCGATAGCGCTTCTAATGATTTACCGGACTTATAAATTCATAAGTACCAGTGGTGTCTTTTAACCTCAATTCGGCTGAATTTTTACGTTTCACCCATATTTCAACTTTCTAGTTATGGCAAAAATAGCAATTTCTTGTATGCAGCCGTTGATTTTTTTTACATTTTCAAAACTTTGGTAAAAGCTTATGTTGCGAGTTTCAGTTAATTATTATTCAGCTAAAAATGTTTTACAGAAACTCAATTTGTTACTCAATAAAACTCTTCTACAATAAATCAGAACCAATCGGTCAAAGGAAAATTATACTGTACCAAAGAAGTCCTAAATCGTTATTGTATTCAAAGATCTTGATTCGTTTCGCCAATGATATTGTTTCAAAAACCATCTCAAACTTTTTTCACAAAGATCAAAAGACGAGACACAAATTGGTTAGAAAAGAAACCAGAACAAACACTTGAAAACTCTTCCGTCTACTAGCCACGTCACAAATAGTTTCGAAATTCCCCGTCCCTCCCTCAAAAAAGAATCAGAAAAATCATAAGAAGAACGAAGAAACACGCACATATGAAGAATGATCAAACAGCTGTTCTTTCAGGCATTTCATGACGAAATCTGGAAAAAAAAGAATGGATGGATGTGGACAGATGGGAAAAGAGATGGGAGAAAAATGAAATGGATCATAAAGATTGTTGAAAAGTTTTAGTGTCTTCCCGATTCAAATGGGAGGAATAAAATGACCGAAAAAAAACATGAGAGAAGAAGAACATAAAGAATAAAAAAAATTGGTGGAAGAAGAGATTTTTGGTTTTTGAATAGGAACTTTCGGCTGGAATTGGGTTCACAAATTATTAGAGTTTTTATGGAAAGACATCGCATTGTAGTTTAATAAACGTTCTTTTAAGAATGAAGAACTTGGAACAGAAATAAAATCAAAAGTCCACTTCGAGTGAGCCAGTAAAAATCTTATATTCGGATAATTTTCGATCGCTTTTACAAAGCACTAGGAGCTGAAACATTTCCACAACTTCTGAATTGTTTGGAACAGTGATAATTCTAATTAAAAAAGGGCGGAACTTAAAAAACGATTTCTCTGAAAATTTGCTAGTAGATGCCTCTGGTGAGTTTGAACATAGGTCCTGCTCGGCAGAACACCAAAAGAGCTTTCTCGAAATTGTATCAGAATAGTTTATGAACTTGGTGCCAATATCTTATCGATTGATTGCGATAAATTAATTTACAAGTGAACATTCTAAAACTGTAAGAAATGTGGAGTGTTTCAGTAAACCTATCAGTTGGACCATCTGGATTTCGCCCTAATAGGTATAGACAGGCTTTTCGATTTAGCGAAACTTAAATCATGCTCTCACTATAGAATAGCAGATTTCCTAGATCAAAGTATACACTTTCGAGTGAGACATTTGGTTATCATGGACAAACCTACACCTTTTTTGTGGGAAGAACGAAGGACCGATCACTGCAGACTGTCAACTTTTTCTCAACTAATGAATTGTATGGAACGGCGAAATTTCTAAGCTGGCCCCAAAAAATTAAAGCAAGCAGTATCTGTATTTTATTTTATTATTGATGTTCAAAAGGCTGGTTCCCAAATAACCATTCTGAAACCGAAAAACTTTAACGTTTTAGTTGCTCAGCATCTCGGAACAACAACAGCAATGATAATCATCATGTTGTTTGCATTTAACTAAAGCAATGTTTTCTGGAAAAATTGGTTCATTTTTCAGATCTATGCCCATCAGAAGGAGACAAATGACTATCGGAATCGGATATCGACAGAATCTTCGAAATTTGTAAACAATTCAAAACGGTAAAATCTCCAGACTGTCGAAATTTTTGAAACCTCAATCGGGTTTTTGGTAAACAGATTTTTTTGGAGTTGGTAAACTTTCTGATTCGGAGCATTTTCAATAGACAAGTTGATCTTACAGGTTTGAATGCAAAAAGTTCATAATTGATGTAACCGTAACCATGGTCTCTCGACACACTTTCATCTGGGACGTGACGAAAGTATTTTTCAACTTTTGTGGATTTGAACCCAGCTGAAAAATCACCAAAACCGATACGGGCTGCAGCCAAGAACAAGGCCCTGGCTTGCAACGTTTTCAGGCGCTATGTGAAAAAAGTCTCAGTGAACTTTAATGATCCACAATTCACCTGGTTGGTATCATTTTTTTTGAAACATAATGCGGGAATAAAATTATTGAAACTGAAATTTTTTCGGAAAAACATGTGAAAACTAGTGTATAGTTCCAAAAGTATTCAATCGATCACCATATAGAAACGTATCCCGATCTTCTACTCGATGTAACAGTATTATTTTCTACAGTACCACACAAAAAACTGATGGTTCTCTTCATCAAAAATGTCAAAGAATGAAAACTTGAAAGTTCCAACCAGTACAGTGAATCGGGACACAGGCTTTTTAGAAGTAGCTCCATATTTGGAAAAACAAGAAGAGGAATATTGAAAGCAATTTTTTTTCTTTCGAAAAATGAGTTTTGGAAACTGAGATCATTTTTAGAAATGCTAGGAAACGATGAACTGAAAAAGAAGCTTATTGAAAAGTGGCAAATAAAAAACCAATCTTGAGCTTCAAAGAAAATCAGTTTTCGGTTTCATGAAGTCTAATAATTTATGATTGTGTTCATATTTTGATTCGGTTTGTCTGTTCAAATTTCACTGGCTCTTACGAAATGTCCATACTAGGCCACGTCCCAAAAGAGTTTTTTAACGGACGTGGCTCGGCAAATCGACATTTTTCGAACCTAGATGCCTCCTCGTTTGAACGAACAATAGTTTCATAGGAATCATGTGCCAATTTGCATACGGACGGACATAATATTTGGAGTCGACCAATTGGACAAATAAACTTCTAGAAACTGTCAAACTTGTTTCGATAAAAATTTGAAAACCTTATATTTTTATCAGCTACAGTAGGAAACCTTAGAATTCACTCTAATAGCTCTAGGAACGAAATACACGAAAAAAAGTTCCAAAAACTTGGTACCGTAGCAAAAACCACAAAATGGAACAGTTTTAATTTTTTTAAGCAAAAAGTATTTGTGTGTGTGTGCGTCAGAAAGTGATGATCTCCCCACCAGAGGCCATGGAGCAAAAATAGAGAGAGAAAACGGTGTGCAAATCGTCGAGCAAACAGAATGGACACACAAAAAGTAGATACCCCCAAAAACCAATATCGTTTTCGGAACGAGAAAAAGAAACTCCATGTCCAAAGCAAAGTCATATTTCCTTCTTCTTTTTTAACTGCTTCTTCTTCTTCTTCTGAAAAAAAACCAATTATATATCCAATGATGGGGAGAGAGATAAAAGATATTGGAGAGACGCAGACAGAGTCAATAGAAGGCAAAGAAGGAGAAGATGATGATGGAAAAGAGCAACCAACACAAAAAAACGGAGGACAAATCGGAAAAGAGCAACTGGAGAGCAGTGGGAAGAAGAAAAGAGAGAGAGAGAGAGAGAGAGAGAGAGAGAGAGAGAGAGAGAGAGAGAATGGGAGAAATGACAACAAACAAACAATCACAAATCGGACAGTGATATTGAAATAGAGACCAGATGATCATATATCACGAAGGGGAGGGGTGGGGGGGGTTTTTTTAGGAGGATATTGTCCGGCATATCATAGAGTATAAGCGATTTTTAAACTAGGTTTTACTAACTTTGTGAAACTGTAATTTTTTGTTGTCCAATTTGGGGGAAACATTCGAACCCCCTTTCGAATTAATTTATATTTCTGCCAAAAATACAGTAATACTTGTAGTTTTTGGGGTTCCAAATGGTTTAGTTTGCATGTTCACGTGCTAGATTTTGAGCCGTTTCTACTATTAGTGCATTGATGGCAGTAAAACTCCGATTGATTATCTACTATAGAACTTGAACAAAACGGAATATCTAAGGCTTCTGAAACAGTACAAACCCCACAAATTTTAGCTCTCATTTTTGAACTTCTGGAAAGTTTTATTGGCACAATACCATTTCTATTTTGTACTTTCCCGTTGGCCAGTCTTTCGCAATACCTAAATATTTTGAGTACATCTCAGGATATTCTATTTCACATATCAGAATTGAATTCACCGTAAAAGCCTCAAAGGTTTTTTGAAACCGATTTTTTGAGCGTAGTGCTCAAGAGGAACAATTGAGAAAAACGAGTGACAACAAAATATGGTACCTGGTAGAAATATGGTAAAAGAGGCAGTTATTTTTAGCCAACAAATCGTAATATGAATATCCCATTTTCTTGTGCATTCATTATTGACAGTAAACCTTTGATTCCAATGAAAAAGTTCTAGACTAAAAGAAACAGAAATTTCTTTCCAGAATTTTGAAAATGAAAGGAAGAAACTAAACTAACAAAATATTAGTTTTTGAGGCCTATTGTGATAAAATTAGAGAAAATGAGTTTCAGATTCATTTTCTGCCCACTTGTTTGTACTAACCCCACCAATTTTCACAAAGTTCTCAAACGAACTGTGAAACGTTTTCCCATTTTGTACATTTCTTGGAGAAATTCGCCATTTGGACTGTAATTGGATTTTTTGCTGGAATATATGAAATCCGAGAGTTTAACACATAGTGAGGCTCACTCAGGGACCATCTTTTAGGAACTTTTTGAAACTGTATCCGAAATTTGTATAATTTTTATTTTGTTACTAGCTGAAACATTCATAATCTTTCTTCATGGGATTCTTGAAACCGCTCGAATATTTGAATTTCCACTAAAAGTCTGATATTGGTCGAAGGATAAGGAAATTAATCCTATTTTGACAAATTAGCTGTTTCGAGGTGTCGGTTAAAATATTGCGAAAATTCGACGGTGCTGTTCTCGAAACTTTTCTTATTCGCATTTCAAGTTTTACGCTAGAATTTTACGAGGAATACCTTTACCATTCAAAACTAATACCAAGTAAAGCGAACAGAATATACTGATCAAGGGAAACAGTGAGTTTTGAGGCGGAAAAGGCTTTCGTTTATATGTTTCAAGTTTTACGACATAGCTGAAACTCCAATAAATAGTCAGATACCAGTCGGTGGCGCCGCCTACGGCGGCTCACCTCCTTTTTGTTCGTCGCTGCGCTCCTCAATGGGGGGTTAATTTGCCAGGCTCATACCCATTTCTAATAGTTGGGCAAGGATGCACCTAAGCCTTCT
>GL380511.1:0-13829 GCA_000143925.2 Caenorhabditis brenneri
TTCTATAAAAAGCCCCCCAATGACCTCATGTCTCTTCAGCTCCCGCGAGCTTTGCGCTCTCGCCACAAAGCGGCTTACCGACGGCGGCTCCTTCACCGCCGATGACATCATTTACCACAATCGAATGGATTGCTAATTTTCTTTCTCTTTTTTTTCTGTTGTTGTGTTTATTTGTACATCTCATTTTATGTGAAGCTGTGTAAATTGGAAAATCCTTTTTTTTTTCGAAAAAAAACACCTCGTCGAGCCATAAAAATCTTCAGTTGGATTTCTCTTTATTTACAGATAAATTGAGTTATTTTAGGATGGAAAAAACGGATTACGGTAGATAGATACGCAGTAAAAATAGACAGTAGTTACGGTAGGTAGAAGCTACCGTACTCCTTCCTTGATGGCTACTCTAGTTGATTAGGTCATCGCTGACTTCTTCCTTATCGGTGATGCCTGCCCTCCCTGAGCATGATAGTAGGCCATGGGGTGGTACTGCACTGGTGCAGGACGGGCCGCTTGGAATGGTGGGGGTGCCCCCGCCGCTTGGGCTGCAAGATATATTTTTTGTTACTTGGGACTAAGGTACTGTAGACAAATCCTTATGCTATGCCGCATAGCCTATGCGCCTTTATTTTTTTGAGAAATCTACCGTAACCCAATCAATTTTGAGTTTCTTGCTCCGAAACTTATCAATTCGTGATAAGCAAGTCAAGACGGTTCGAATGAGTATAGTCATGCCCTGGTTCTAAATTTTCGGTTTTCTGCCCTTGGTCAGTCCCAAGCTGTGCAATACCTACAGTAACCCAGTAAATTTTGAGTTTCAAGCCCCGAAACCTAGAAATTCTTGATCAGCATGTCCTTCCGGTTCGAATGAGTATTATCATGCCCTGGTTCTAAATTTTCGGATTTTTGACCCCCTCCTGTCCTAGGAGTGCTGACCCCCTCCTGTCCTAGGAGTGCTGAAACAAAATTTTTCTAAATACGGGCATGATTATACTTTTCTGAACCGCCATTTTCCCCTGATTCTAACCGTACCAATTTCAGATTACCGAAATGAAAATTGACCGAGATACGGTATCAAAGGTGCATGACCATGGGACAGAGACCAAAAAAATGTTTTTCTAGAATATGAGCATAATTATACTTTTCTAAACCGCCATTCTCTCCTGATTTGAATGGTGCCAATTTCAGGTCACCAAAATAAAAATTAACTGAGATCTCACTGCTTCCTCGTTTCAAAGTATCACTAATCAGAACTCAATTTCCTTCTGATATCACATTATTATGTTTTCCAAATGTCACCCTCCTCACCCAAACTTGCACGAACTAGGCCTGAACTTGCTCAATTGCAGAAACGTCATGGTCACATGTGTTGTGTCAAGAGGAAGGTTGTTTGAAACTTTCAGAGATGAAATTGAGAGCCGATGTGTCAATTAAATAGAAATGAGGGCCCAGAAGAGTTTAATCGGTTTTGCAGTCCCCATCTAATTCATGTCTGGAGTGTGAAAAGTTTCTTCAGTTTGTAGTTTTTGAAAACTAAAGTTTAGGAGCTCCCCCCCCCCCCCCCCCCACCCCTCTTTCTCTAGAAGCCAGATCTTAGGTACCTCTGATGGGTACGGAACCTTACAGGAGGGTGGAAATCGAAAAAACAAAAAAAATTGACCTCGAGTGGAGTTGAAGGGGGTCAGTTATCCAGAGACCACCAAGCGCTTACCGGTTGCGCCACGCGGCCGGGTGTGTTTTGCCGCGCCGTATAGTGCAGCCGACCGCATGGCGCAATTGGTAACAGGCTT
The DNA here is from genome assembly GCA_000143925.2 of Caenorhabditis brenneri. NCBI lineage: Eukaryota > Metazoa > Nematoda > Chromadorea > Rhabditida > Rhabditidae > Caenorhabditis > Caenorhabditis brenneri. Next base: position 1,785 of record GL380511.1, read on the forward strand.
GGTGATCTCTGGCAAACTGAGCCCGGGTTGGAACCCACCAAAGGCATTTTTCTCTGTTTTTCTGTTTTGAACCTATTTGAAGTAGTTTGAGCGAATCCTGACCCCCAGTTCCTTTAGTTTCCTACCCCCAGGTTATTGGGCCCCGCCCTCAAAACCCGCCCACTTCAAAAATTAATAACTCTTTCTTCCTTTCATTTTTTCTTTTGATTTTTGATGATTTTTGATGCTCATTCAAAAAAAAACTATTCTGAGCAATTTCTGAGGTGACCCTTTTTGAATGACTCCCCCAGATTTTTCTCTTTTTTTTTTCTTTTTTTTTGGAATTTCGGGGGTAATAATTGATGAGAGTAATGAATAGCAGTCATTTTTCCTGCTTTTTCTCTTTTTTTTCTTATTTCAAAAGGGAGCCCCAAAAATTTCCTATAATTTTCAATTTCCGGTCATATTTTCAGTTTTTGACCCTTTTTTCTCCCCAAAACCAGGCATTTCCAGCTATAATCTCATTATACTTATTTTGCTTTCCCCATTCATTTTCCCATGAGCTCTCCCCCTGATTGTTTACCCTTAGATTCCTACCTCTATACACCGGACTATACACTGCGAATGGAGCATAGGCAGCCGGTTGAGGTACCTCCATTTGTTGGAACATTTGATATTGAAGATATTGTTGATAAGGGTCCTGTGGGACTGCAGCGGCAGCAGCTAGTTGAGGAGCAAGCTGCGCTTTTTGAGCCATTTGGGCGCTTCTCATTCTGGAAAATTTTTTTGCTATCGCGAAAAATATTATTTTTTCATAAAAACCATAGTCCAAAAATAGACAGAAAATTGGTTAAAAATGATCAAACTTGGACAATAAACCGGTCATTTTTCCCCTAAATTTGTTAGGACAAAACCTCAGGATTTTCTAAATTTCAGAATTTTTGAATTCTGAAATTTCGGGAAGTCTAAAACCGTCCCTTTTCCCCTTTTCCCCCCAATCTTCCCCAAAACTCACGAATAAAACGCGGGCAAATCCGCCTCCTCAATATACTCATATCTTCCCCTTCCCTCGACTAGTGCAATTGTAATAGAGGTCAATAGAAATACTAGATGATGATTTGACATTATTTTGGACAAAACAACAGAAATAATGAAATTACCGAGAATCGTCGAAAATAGTCCTTGGTTTTATACCGCACTTCACTTTTTGTCTCTTTCATTAACCGGTTCTCCACTAGTCACTTTTTCCATTAGTAGTACTTTACAAGTAACCCCTGGAGAAAAGGAAGGCATATAGAAAGTGATCTCGATGTGTGTGACCGAGAATACTGAATCCTTGACTTTTCCTGTTCTACTCTCTGGTTATAGCCCACTTTTTTGCCATAAATGAGAAAATGACATCAAGATTAGAATATAGAAGAAATCACGGTTCTTTGGACACCTTTTTCCCTTCTACAAGGTACCAAATTTCCAATAGGACAGGTGAAGTCTGAATTGGAATTCGTGAATTCCAATTTCTTTGAGTTGATATCATTCTGGTGGAGCTTTGGAGTTCTAGAAGTAATGATTTGGAAATTTCGAGGGGAGCAGGTGAATTTCTAAATCAGGACTAGTAGAGAGAAGGTGCTTTGATCTGGTTTTGGAATTTTGGAATTCGAATCAGGAATTAGGAATTCAAAATTAGAGATTTTGAGTATTATGGAACAGGTGATTCAGGAGGGAAATGGGTGGAGTTAATTTGGGGCCTAGAGAGCGGGAGGAGGACAAGGGGAGGGGGAATCGGTATATAAGGGGAAGGTTAGGGTCCATTGGTGACCTAGATTTTTATTTTTATAGAATAAATTTCTAGTATTACTGGGGTAGCTGAGGTTTCACAGAAATTAGGTCCGAGTCTGTCTTCTGTCAGTTTTTTTCTGATTTCCTGTCTTTCTCACCAGCTATAACCAGCTGTAATTCCTGCCATAGAGGTCCTTATGTCCCGAACAGCATATCTCGCTTATCTTCAGAGCTAGAAAAAAGTTTATAACTGGTAAACTGTTGAAATTGTAATACTGAACATTTCTTTCGAAAACCATTTTCCAAAATTTTCAAAACCAACAGAAATATTCGGCTCTGGACATGGATAGCCCTCTTTCACACGACTTGCGGTTTCAGGTTTAACTTCTAACTGCCCTAAATCCAATGTTTCGGCACTAGATGTCCCTTTTTTGATGAATCTAAAACCTTCAACCTTGAATGGTAGATCAAAAAATTCCCTATCGGTTGGTACAAATATCAGATAGATTTGCATAACTGGAAATCCCAGAAAGCTGGGCCCAAACTTCTAAAATTCTCTCTTTTGCAATCCCTCTGAACACACTTTTTGCACTGATCTATGTTGCCCTTTCTCTTAGGATGAGCTTTTTGAAGCCTAGCTTCAAAAGCTTAATCCATGTCACAATCCCCCGGGGCTCCGCCCCGCCCCCATTTCTCCGACGTATTCATATCCGGATCCCTCGCAATTTCCGTTCTTTTTATCTTTTTTTTTTCTATTTCATTCTATCTGTTTATTTTCAGATTCCTTTATCTCCCACAGAAATTCAAAAAAAATGCAATCTCTTCTTCGGCTTCTCGTCGTTTTTCTGCTTATTGTGGTGTTGGTCGATGCACAATATAGAATGATGGGTGAGTTTTGAATAATTCATTTGGGCATCTTGCCCACCATCGTGCCCAATTTGTTGCCCATCCCCCCACTCTGCTAGACACTCCACTTGGGCATCTTGCCCACCACTTTGCCCAACTCTAACCCCTTGATATTCCAGCCAACTACGGTCCAGCATGGCGTCAAAAGATGTGGCGAAAGACGCGAGTGCCGTCGACTCAAACCTATGCTGATTCTGCTGTTGATACTGGGCTGATGGATCTTTTGGCTAATTGATTTTTTTGAAAACATTATTATCTGAAAAAATGTACTGAAAATTTTGATCTCTGAATGAAAAATTCCGATTCTTAATCGAGTTTTTTCTGCGAGCAACTTCAAAGCAGTATATCTCAGTTGTCTTTAAAGCTATCAAAAAGTTTTCAACTAGTAAAATGTTCAAAATTTTGTGCTGAACATTTCTTTAGTTGATTATTTTTTGATATCTCTAAAGACAAACGAGATATACTGCTAGAAACAAGCGCTACTGCAAAGGCCACCGAAACGAGGAGACAGAGAGGGGCAGAGACGCAGAGGGTCTGATTTCTCTGCCTCTAGCTGGAATGAGGCTTCAAGTTTGAATGCATGTATCTCAGTTAGTTTTAGAGCTATCAAAACATTTTCAACTAGTAAAATGCTTAAAATGTTTTGCTGAACTTTTCTCTAGTTGACCACTTTTTGATAGCTTCAAATGCAACCGAGATATCCAGGATGCAATGTAGTTTGTAGTCTATCTACAGCCAAAACCCTTTATTCCACAACTCTCTCGGGCATATCTCGAATATACAGCTCATTCGATTTTTGTTCCCCAATAATAGTTGCATCCTGCGACTCGTCCGACGACTTTGCCGTTTTCTGTCCCCGTTTCCGTTGAATTATTGACAATTGTGACTCGAATTGAATCGAGGAGATGTTCTTCAGGGTGTCATCAGGGCTCACGTCGTAGTTCACCTGGAAATGTGTACGATTTTGCGTGATGTTGTTAGCTAGGGGTGTTTGCGGACTCGGCATTAGATTTGACGACAATTCGGTGTTTGCGGACCCGGCATCAAAACCTACGACAATTGAAAAAACTTACATTCTCCCGCTCATGTCTCTTCCTTGCATTCTCCTCGAATTGCTTCTTTCTTGCCAGCTCCTGGGCTCTCTTCTTGATAATGTGCTTCTTGGCGGCTGCAAAATAGTACAACGGTCTTGTCAACTGCAAAAATAGGACTAAAGTACCTGCATAAGGATCCGGATCCACCAGCTGAACCTCTCCGATTTCCTCCTCACTACTACTTGTCACCGTTGGTGCCTTTCTCTCATCCTGCACTGGTTTTTTGGGGGCCTGAAATCAGAATAGAAGAAATGCAAACTCGCTCTATGGCCAACCTGTTTCTTCTGCACTTTTTCCACATTTTCGAATTTGGCGGCTCTAGCTGTCATGACTTTCTGGGAGGTGGTCACTTCTAGAGATTCATCGGAATAGGTCGGTTGGGTGGAGTCTTCGGAGAGCTGGAATTGAAGGAATTAGGGGAATTAGGTAGTTACCGTAGTGTGAGTCCCGTCACGGTCTCGCAAAATGCCGGTGCGGTCTCTTGGCGGTCCGAACGCGGTCTCGTCGCGGGGTCGTCACGGTCTCGTCACAGTGTCGTCGCGGTACTCTCAGGGTCCCCTAGCGGTTGCCAACGATCCCCTGACGGTCTTGTCCCCTTTTCGGTACCGTCTCGGTACTATCTCGTAACGGTGTCGTCACGTCTCATCACGGTACTCTCTCGATACCCTGATGGTACTCGCACGGTCCCATCACGGTCCCGTCCCGGACCCGGTTCGGTTTCATCAGGGTTCCCGCACAGTTCTATCACAATTTCGCCACGGTCACGACACAATTTTGTAACGGTACTCTTACGATCCCGTCACGGTCCTTTCCCGGTACCCTCAGAGCCGAGTCACGGTCTCGTCACGCTCCAGTCACGCTACTCTCTTGGTCATCTCTCGGACCTCTCACAATACCCTCATGGTCTCGTCATGGTCCCCGCACAGTCGCGTCACTATGTCGTCATGGTACTGTCACAGTCCGCTCACGATCCCCACCACAGTCCCGTCCCAATCCTCTCACAGCCCCCCTTACCATTTCCTTCTCTTTAACCTTCTTGGTCGTCATCACCGCCTCTTTGAACGAGTCCTCCACAGGTCCCGGTTTTCTTATCGGTTTTTGTCGCTTCCTTCTCATCTTTTCCCGATTCTCCGCGATTTTCTGCCGACGCTCTCTTTCCAAAACAGCTGGATCAGTCTCGTAGTTGATGGGCGTGGTTTTCAGGGTTTTCTTGCTTTCTGGAACAAACCGTTTGCGAAGGAAGATTAGACCCGGTAGATCAAGAAATTCTCTTTCGATAGGTATAAATTTCATATGGGGTTGTATCAGAAAAAGTGCTGTAAAATCGAAAAATCTATTTATTTTTTCAAAAAACTCTGTTTTTGTGAGCTTTCAGGCGCTATTTCTGAAGCAACCTCTTCAAATTTTATACCAATCAATAGAGAATTTTTTGATCTACTAATTCAAATTTCAGAATTTCTTACCCTTGGTCCTTTTCTCTCCCTTCAAACAATTAACAATTGCAAAGTAGGCGACGGCGATGTTGATGATGACATTGTATAGAATCAATCGATACATTGACAATATCTAATGGATCGTGTGAAAAATATTTTTAGTTGTTTGGTCGAGAATTGAATTCGAAATAAATTTTTTTAGTTGGAATTTTCCGGAGGGGTCAAATGAAACTAGGGTATGGAGATATTGAAAGGGTAGGGGTCACGTCTGTCTGTACATCTGTTTTTCCGTTTTTTTATGGGAAATCCACGTGTAATTTTTCAAAAAGTTTATCCAAAAAATCCTTTATTCTTCACCCCATTCTACTCTTCAATCTACTAATATTCCGATAGACTGGAAGCGGCAGATCCACAGATTTCTGGATCCAATTCGTTACATTTTGGGCGTTCTCGTTGACCATTTCGTGGGCGGTACGGTTGACGGCGTCCTGGAATTTCGTTTCAGATTTTTTGGAATGACCGGAAAAAAAGAAAAAAAACCTTTAGCTCCTTGATAAGACTGCCTCTATTCTGGTGATAGCCATTCATGATTGTGTCCACTTTGACGATCTGGGAGTTAGGATTTATGGGAGTGTTGAAGAAAAAAAAACAAAACAATTTAGCCGCCATTGGGATTGAACCCGGGTCGAAAATTTCTAAAACAACAGCGTTAGCCACTACACCACTCATACGACGACAGGAAAGGCGGGAAGAAAGAGGGGGGGGGGGGAGACTGCCTACATCGGCCTCCTCCCTCTGCCCTGGAGCCCCGAAACCCCTGTAAGCTCACCTTCCCCGGATCCTCAAAATGAATATCCGACAGGTTAAGCCGTCTCATATGCCTATCCATCATCATCAACCTCCCACCAATATCCTCTTGGGTGTTCAACAGCTTCAAATCCACGAGGATAACGAGAAGAACCAATATTATTTTATTCGTCATTTTTTGATTTTTGAAATAATTCAAATGCTTGAGAAAATTTATTTGGAACAAAAATAAAATCAGAACACGCCATTCAAGTTCAAATTCCCCTAAACTGATTGCAAACTCGGCGCAAATCCCATCCTTTGATTACCCAAATCGTAAATATTGCAGTACTGCCTGATAAAAGGGTCTCCAAGGATCCAACTCGGGCCGAATCCTCCGAAATCCATTGGGAAAAGTGCCATGACACAGGTGCCATCACCGACGTCAACGATGTAGTTGTAGTGCTCAATTTGGTAGTTGTGGTCACCGATGGTGACTCCGAGGGGTCCTGGGGTGGCAGCACAGTCGATTACGTAGACTTCGTTGAGGATGTCGTACTGAAAAATGGTACTTGACTTCTGGAAGATGCGGAGCCCCGGTGCTTGAGGGCAAGCAGCTCCAGACTGGTCCCGAGCTCTCCGCTAGGTTTCCGGGACCGGGACCAGCCTGCCAGGTTAAGGGCCCACCCTTAGACCCCCAAAACCTACCGTTGCGCCTGCCTGCTTCGCAATTTCATCAACCACCACACTTGGTCCTCCCAAAAACGAAGTCCCGGTGTCCGAAATCACATCCACCACCTTCGCATTCAAATACTTCCCCAAGCTAAACCGACTCGCTTTGAACTGGAAATAAGTGGCCGATGACAGCGGTTGATATCCAATTACAGGACCGCAATTAGTTGTGTCCACTGCTCCATAGGTGAAAACTCCGCCGCCAACATTGTTAAGAGCTCCACGGTGCTCCAAGAAAACAGTGAATAAGGGCTGATCGAGAAGGTTCTGCTTGATAGCGTTGATAAGGGGTGGGGTGACTCCATCGACAGCCAGGGTGGTGAATGCGAGTCCGAAGACTCCGTCAGTGGGGTTGGTTTTGAAGTTGGAGGAGATTTTGTCAGCGATTCCAAAGGTGGTTGTTGGGATGGGTAGTTGGGCTTCGCCAGTTGCGCCGAGCTGTAAAAAAACGTTTAGCGGGGGAAGCAAGGATAGGGGGAAGAAATGGGTGTCTGTAGTCTGACGTGACTTAGGCCCCATCAAAATGTACCTTGACTGTATCCTGACCCAACACCCCTGACGCCGATCCTGCCCCATCTTGAATCTGGAAAGCTCGTCCATTCTTTACAAATGTTGAGGACTTAGTCGAGTCGAACTTCTGTTTCTTGTCGCAGTTGGCTCTGAAATTTCATTTTGAAAGATGAAATTCAGAAATCAGTCCCCCCCCCCCGCCCACAAACTACCAAACCTACTTGCAACCCGTTCCTGGCACCCAAAGATTCGCTGATCCGGTGTCCAACACCACTGTAAAACTCTGGTTTGGTGTACCGATGGTGATGTTCCCGAGGTATTCAAAGTCGGCAAAGTCGTTTACGTTTTGTGGGAGGCTAGCAAGGACTCTTGGGGATGCAGCTCTCAAGTTTCGCTGGTACTCGAGGTAAGCTGGATAGACACCGGTACGGATCAGCTCCATTCGTTGGGAGGGTCTCCATGAGAGTTTTTGTTGGTGTACAGCTGCCAAAGCAAGGCCAATAAGGGACAGAAGGATGAGGGTCTTCATTCCTGAAATTCAAAAAGTTCATAAAAATTTTGCGATAAGAAAAAAGCTCAAAATGTGATGAAAATCGATTGATAGTGCTGCTTGTTTTATACCCTGTCTGGAAAACTGATTAGACCCATCGTGTTTAGTTTGTACCCGATCGGTACGTCATTATTATTTAGCGGTCAACTTTTGATTCCGGCTCCCTGGTGTACATGACTTTATGAGCTAGTAAAAAGTGGGTTATCACCGGATCAAGTTCCGTGAAAAGAGAGGCAAATGAATGACAATAATAATAGGTCAATGTCCGAGTTTTTGAGTGAATTACGTAAATCGAAGGTTGAAGTTCCGTTGATAAAACTACATGCGTGATATCAGGAAAATCAAGGACGTCAGGATGAAATCATCGGAGAAGGATCCCTAGGTGTATATAACCAGGAGGCGGGAAAGGGTAGAAACGAGGTTCTTCTAGAAGTGGCGCTAGGATTGGTTGTGTCAAATGGGAGCGGTTGCGGTATTTCGAGTCCGGAAAAGCCCACAGAATAAGTAGCAAATCTAGAAGTCTTCTCAATAGCGTTGATGAGGGGTGGGACCACTCTATGGTCCGCCAGAATGGTAAACGCGGGTCCGATGACACGGTCAGTGGGGTTGGTTTTGAAGTTAGAGGAGACAGACGTAATGAATACAGCGGAGCCTTCAATATTTGAGCAATAAAGTTATCTTTGAAAACTTCAATTACCCGGATCTGGAAAAATATAGGCTGAAGCGATGTTGTTAGTTGTGATGTTCGCAGATGGGGCACTAGAGCGTACGATAATTTGGCTATAGGAGTCCTTTGGAGGTACAGAATAGGTAATGCTCCAAGGACGGGACCGCAACGTTAACGTAGAAGCGCGGGGATGTCACAAGGTAATGAGAGATTTCCCAGGCTTGCCGGAGACTACGAATAGAGCAGAACATGAGTTTCCCGGTGTTTTCGATTTTTTCACGGTTCAGCCGTTCATTTCTTAGGTACTGTACCAAGGTCAGGAATCGGCAAGAAGTGCGGCTGGCCTATACTGGTACGCTCGCAACTGCTCTCAGGCTGCGACGCAACCGCAGCGGACCGCGACAGTTCCTAGGGAGCTGCGTTGGACTCAAAGTTCAAAAACCCTCTTCCCTGCCTACAAACCACAAATCTACTGTCCCTGGAACTCAACTTCAAGTAAACTCTGACGTTTTGTGAGGGGCAAGCTGCTCCTTAGCTCATCTGGAACTCTAGGTACGCAGAACAGGCACCGATTTGAAGGGACTCTACAAGATTTATGCTGATGGACTGCACCGGAGATTAACCTAGCAAAGGATAGATAGAGAAGGTTCATGCCTTAAATGAGAAAAGCAAAAATGAAAAAAGTGAGGAAGAAAAGAAGAATTATCAATTTTGCATCACTCTATTCCACTATGACTCAACAAATTTTCCGATAAGAAAGTGTTTTGTTTCAATATTTTATTAATTGAAATATATAGGTACATATTATAAATACTCAATACACCATATTTACTTCTGAAGGGATGGAGCGAATCCCATTCTCTTCTGTCCAATGTCATAGATGTTACAGTATTGGCGGATGAATGGATCTCCAAGAATCCAGGATGGTCCGAAGCCTCCGAAATCGAATGGGAAGGCGGCGAACAAGCATTGTCCGTTTCCAGCGTCAACGATGTAGTTAACTGGCTGGATGGAGTATGTGTTGGATCCAATGGTGATGTCCAAAGTTCCAGGTTGAGCCTTGCAGTCAATGAAGTACACCTCATTCCAGTCATCATAAGTGGCTCCGGCGGCCTTGGCCAATCCATCGACAACAGCTTGTGGTCCTCCGAGGAAAGAGGTTCCGGTGTCGGAGATAACGTCAACGGACTTGGTGTTCGAGTAGGATCCGAGCTTGAAGCCGGCGGCCTTGAATTGGTAGTAAGTGGCAGAGGACAATGGTTGATAAGCAACAATTGGTCCGCAGTTGGTGGTGTCAATGGCTCCGTAGGTGAAGACTCCTCCTCCGACGTTGTTGAGGGCACCTCTGTGCTCAAGCCAGACGGTGAACAGATTCTGGTCGAGAAGTCCTTGGTTCATGGCGTTGATGAGTGGTGGGACGACTCCGTCGACGGCGAGGGAGGTGAAGGCGAGTCCGAGGATTCCGTCGGTGGCGTCATTCTTGAAGTCGGCGGAGATCTTGCTGGCGATTCCGAAGGTGGTGGATGGCACAGAGAGTTGTTGCTCTCCCTTGGCTCCGAACTGAAAATTTGGCTTTTGAGTAAAGTTTGGTCGCTGATAAGGGTAAATGGCGCTGGGGAGTCGGTGCCGATCTTCTTGTCGATAAATCAACGACCAAGGACAGATTTTGGAAACTGATAAGTGTGTTTGCGAATGCGAATTTGCAAGAATAGAGTTTGTCATCAAAAAATCAAGCTTCTAGAAAATTCGCAAAAAGTCACGAGTGTTTCTCTGCGGCTCTCATGCCTGAGGAAGCCTCAGGGCTGTCTAATTAAGCCAAGGTGAGACCTCACGTGACAGTGCAAACCCTAGAGACGCAGAGAAGCCAGAGCAGCCCAAGCTAACCCCAAAAAACTCACTCTAACGGTGTCCTCTCCGAGGATTCCGGCGGCGTCTCCGGATCCGTATTGGATGGTCCACGACTTTCCGTTCTTGACGAAGGTGCTGGACTTGGAGGAGTCGAACTTGCTCTTGGTCTTGCAGTTGGTTCTGGAACAGGGAGCTTATGGTCTTGAAACAGAAATTGGAGGTCAGTGAGCTCGTGGAGCCCCTCGCCGAGCCAGCCAAGGCCTCCGGAGCCTGTAGTAAGTTCCGGAGCCCCGGTGCCCAAGACTGCCAGCCCCCACGTCCTCAGCTGACCCCTTAACCCTCAGAAAACCAAAACTCACGAGCAGGATGGTCCTGGAACCCAGAGGTTAGAAGATCCGGTGTCCAAAACAACGATGAAGCTCTGGTCTGGAGTTCCGATGGTGATGTTTCCGAGGTACTCGAAGTCTCCGAAGTCGTTGACGTTTTGTGGAAGGCTAGCGAGGACTTCTGGGGAGGCGGCTCTCAAATTTCTCTGGTACTCGAGGTATGCTGGATAGGCTCCAGTACGGATCATCTCCATCTTCTTTGACTCTCTCCATTGGATCTTGTGCTGGTGGACTGCTGCCGAGGCAAGGCCGACGAGGGCCAAAAGGATGAGGGTCTTCATACCTGAAACTCAAATAATGAAAGAACGTTAAGAAAAGTATAGTTTTGAAAGTTTTTGCGGGAAGAAAGACTCTCCAAAATGTAATGAAAATCATTTGATAGTGCTGCATGTTTTATACCTGTTTGAAAAACTCTCAGCACACTGACGTAAGGCCAATTTTAGATAAGAGCGCGGCCGCCTTCTTGTTTGGTTTGTACCCGATCGGTGTCGTTATCAGGCGTCCTGGCAATTTCTGATTCCGGCTCCCTGTTGTACAAGATTTTATGAGCTAGTAAAAAGTGGGTAATAACCGAATCAAGTTCCGTGAAGAGAGAGGCAAATGGATGACAATAATAGTAGGTCATTAGCCGAGTTTTCGAGTGAGTTACGTAAATCGAGCCCTGGAGTTCCGTTGCCTAAACTACATACAAGGTATTAGGGGAAACAAAGACGTCAGGATGAAATCATCAGGGTGAGGATCCCAAGATGTTTTTAACCAAGGGGTAAGGGGAGGGTAGGCATCAGGTTTTTCTAGTCTTAGATCGCTAAGGGCGATGGTAGGCTTCTAGGTATTGCTCAGGACTATTTCTTGTTCAGAATCCAGTAATGTGGCTAACGAACTGCCCGATTCCTGTTAGTTCTAGCCCGGTTTGATCCCCTAGAATTTTTGCAACAGAGCGAACCTGCCCAAATTGATGCCGGGGAGCATGTTCCCGTTGATATTTTGGTCTGATTATTCTTGGACAGTTTTAGCTTGTTGCTCAGATACTGCCTACCAGAATTCAGCAAAAAAATCCACGGGATCATTGCCAAGGTCGTCTCTGGCTCCTTTTTTGGCGCGTGTTCGAATTTCCCAATCGCTAGCTAAATTAGAACGGGGTAGGTTAATACTAGCCTTCCAGGTGTTGCTCAGAACTAATTCTGGTGATGAATCTGAAAGTACCTGACTGTTGAAATTTTCGACTTTTTTTCTTGAGCAGTTTCATTTCAATGCTCAGGCTCAGCTCAACAAAATTCAGCCGAAAAAATCCCTGGAACCTTTACCAAGGTCGTCATCAGCTTCTTTCTTGGCAGGCGCCCTCGATTTCCCCAGCTTTACTAGGGACTGACCAGACCTG
>GL380511.1:32556-35056 GCA_000143925.2 Caenorhabditis brenneri
CCGGTAAGAAGAGTATTCTTCCGGTATTTTTGTGTTTTCCCCGTGTTTTTCTCTCAGGAGCACAATTTGTGCAAAATAAATAAGTATAAAACTCAAATACAAGTGTTTTTCATATAAAAAGCGTTGCATCTCGGCATTTCGAACACGCGCGTTTCTGCATCTCTCATTTAAGTGCGCTCTCTCGTCTTGTCGTTTCGCTAGTGCCGATCGTCGGTTTCTAGTGGGTTTTCAGGTCTTTTTGGGTGTTTTGTCTTTTTCTACGACGAAAATACAGTGATCATCGCACTAAGTGTGTTGGTTTTGTATTATTCTGACTATTCCAGGGCTAGCCAGGGCTCTCTACAGCTAGCTAAGCGAGTCCTGAGCTAGCTAAGCCTGTCCTTAGCCATCTAGAGGAGCTCAAAGCTAGTTAAGCCAGTTCCGAGCAAGCGAAACCAGTCTCAAGCTACGTAGGCTAGTCACAAGATAGCTGAGCCAGTTCTGTGCCAGTGAGATGAGCTCAGAGCTAGCTAAGCCAGTCCTGAGCTAGATATCTGGTCACGAGCTAGCTGACCCAATCCCAAGCAAATCTCATCCAGTCCCGAGCTAGCTGAGCCCCCACACTGAAAATCCTGCTTACCTACACAACGCCAAGTACCGATAAATGAACTGACACGCCAGGAGAGAAGCCACAAATCCAGATAGGACACAGTGAAGACCTAAAACGTTCATTTTATGATCTTCTTGGTCAGATATTTGGAGAAAATCACTTACAAACCAAAAACTGTCCCAAAGGATTGGTTACACTCAATACACTACTATCCATGAACACCACGAACATGGAACCTTTCATATGGGCGACCTGGAAAATTTCTGATTCAATTTGTAGGGTAGGGCGGGTCTGATGGGTTTAAACCGGAGAAGAGCCCGGAGCAAGCAAGTTCTCATCCTTGCTGAAGGTGGAAGGCCCCCAGAAAGTGTTTGCGGACCCAACACCATACCCTACGACACTCTAGAACCTACCGGCTGCACCAAAATCTCCACCCATGAATACAGCATCGAACACAAAGTAAAAACCAGCATTGCATATCGATAATTCCCCAATATATTCTCCGATCTTGTGATTATCAAAAAAACCAAAATAGAATTCAGAAACTGCGCTCCAACGAACCCAGTGTAATGGATCAAATGGAGATAATGGACTAGCTCCATAGCACACACCATTGTTGAGGGAGGAATTGTGAAAGATTTGGGGGAGCGGGGCCAGGGGGCTAAGGTAAGTGGGCGTGGCTGAAATGAGTGTAGTTTTTACCGGAGATTGGAAATCATGGCCTGAAAAAATCTGTGTTTCGGTACAAAAAAATAACAAAAAAAAGTGGAAAGGAAATGAGAAAATCTAATTGGATGAATAACGAGAAGCATGTGAGTAGGCCTAGTTTGGGGCTGCCATAGGGACCTCGGGACTGACTTAGGTAGTACTGACCTGACCTAGGTAGTACTGACCTAACCTTGAGTAGTACTAACCTTATCTTAGGTAGTACTGACCAGCGCTGTGCAAAAAAAAATTTCCGAAATAAATCAAAAAAATTTTTTTTCGAAAATTTTGGTCCGAAAAAATTCGAAAAATGGTTTTTCGAGACTTTTCGGGATTTTTCGATTTTTTTTCCGAATTTTTTCGTTTTTTCAATGAAGAATGGGCGAAAAGGAGGTGAAAAAAAGTTTTTTTCGAAATTTTTTTTTCGGTTTTTTTTTCGTTTTTTTCTTGTTTTTTTCGGTTTTCGGAAAATGACCGAGAAAACCAAATAAAATTTTTCTGAAATTTTTCGCACGCCCTTGATACTGATCTTGGTACGGACCTGACTTGGGCAGTATTGACCTGACCTTAGGTAGTACTGACCTGACTTAGGTAAAACTGACCTTGGTACTGACCTGTCTCAGGGTATACTGACCTTGGTACTGACCTGGCCAGCTCGGTACTAACTTAGAGAGCTCAATAATTTTTGCAGTGTGCTCATTCTAGATTGAACGCTCTTGTGTCAGTTTTATACCCTCTCAAAAACCTGATTATCGTGCATACATACATATACATTCTAGTTTGTGTATCCATAAAGTGTAGGTGGAGAAGGCCTCAAGTCTATAAAAAGCATGATTTTAATAGATCAAATTAGATGAAAACTAGGTCAAAGTTTCCAGATTTTGCTCTTTTTTTGCAAATAAGGCCATGTGAGGAGGGAAAAGGTGAAATCATAGAATTGGTGTTGTTTTTGGAGGAGGGGGTGAGTAAGTAATTAGGTTTGGGGGAGGGGGAATTAGGTTAAACGGGATGTTAGGACACAATTTTTTTTTGGTTCAGACATGCAGTTTTATTAGGGGTAGTGGTCAAAAATCGAAAGGCACATATTTGAACGACCAGAAATGAACCGTTTTGAACCGGAATAATGTCAAAATGAGCCAGAAATAGGCCGAAAATAGGCCGTTCTTAAGCCGTTTTCTTAGCTGTTTCAAGTCTGTCCAAGCCAGA
>GL380511.1:40056-43662 GCA_000143925.2 Caenorhabditis brenneri
AGTGACGGAAAATTAGAGGGATATGGGAATTTGGAAGTTGAGAAAAATGGTGGAACGGCAAAAAATGAGAGGAATTTTGAAAAAAATCGAAAAAAAATTCGAAAAAATGTCGAAAATGGTCAAAAAACGCTCGAGAAAGCTCGTCAAAAATGGATTTAGGAATACTTTTTTTTTCGAAAATTTAGTTTTTGATTTGATAAATGCTCCTAAAAATCAAAATTATTTGTAAAAAAAATTCGAAAAATTCAAAAAAAAAATGTAATTCCTCTTACTGGCCCTGACTCCGCCCCCCTGAATTTCAGAGTTTCAAATTTTTCCGAAATTTTTTTTTCTAAAATTCTGGTTTTTTGCACCAATTTTTCTAAAAAAAAAGGCAGAAAAAAAGTTCGAAAACGTTCAAAAAAGTTTATAGGACCCGTCTTATTGGCCCCTGGCTCCTCCCCCTGAATTCCAGAATTCCAGAATTTTCTCCAAAATTTTTTTTTCTAGATTTTTGGAATTTTCGACTTTCAAACGTCAGCAAAAGTTGTTGAAAAGTGAAAAAGTGAAAACTCATACCTATCACTTTTTTTCCTCACCATAAATTACAAATTCGTTGACAGTTTCGTTTCTGAACACACCATCAACCATCTACTATCAAAGTGGAAAACAGGAGAAAGTCTAATTCCAGAAAACTCAAAAATCAAATCAATACCTCTAGGAAAAGCTCAGAAAACTTTGAAAAACAAAAAAAAACAACATGTGGTCACTTGGCCCCGCCAAGTTTCCACAGAAACTCCGCCGAAAAAGTTGCAAAAAAGTGATGAACTGCTACTACTGAAGGGCATAACTACGTATGACGGCAAGGAAATTGCTGATAAGGAAAGGAAAATGAGGGAAAACGAACTACAATATAGCACTTTCACTTATAAAAATGATAGAGGGGAGAAGCAGAACCCCCTGGTTTTTGGACCCTAGGCCCGAGGTGCTTGAGGAGGAGACTCGCGGGTTCGTACCCCCTAGAGTTGAATTTCGGAAAAAAAATTTTTTTTTTTTTGAATTTTACCTAGGGCCCATATTTGACCTATATACCTAGAAAAAAAATTGAGAAAATACAAAAAAAAATTTTTTTTCTTGAATTACACGTTTTCCACTTTCCTGGCTTATATACCCTTAAAGTTGAAAAAATCCCAAAAAAAAATTCTTGATCATAAAATTTTAGGACTAGGAGCATTTTCGAAATCTTTCGAAATCCCCTTGCCCTCTTCCTTGAGCCTAGATGATGACAAAACTCCTAACTAAAATCACGTAACCTCCTTCCCATGATGACAATGCATAGTGAACACACCTAGGATATGAGCAGTGGAAGGAAGGACACAAAAAATTGAGCCCGAGAGCAAATTTCGGAGAGAGAGCACATGCACAGAGCACAAGCCGACGTTTGCTCAGTGGATGATGATGACTGATGAAAAATTGATGGAGAAAAAGCGCTGATGAGACAGATACACCCCAAAGTGTGTAAACTGACACGAAGAGCAATGAGACAAGTTTTTGATCTATGGATTCGAAAGTTTTTTTGGGTGCTTTGAGGTCAAGAGAGTCTGGATTTCGGTCGAGAGAAAAAGAAAAAAAGCTGAAGTTGAGGTCAAGATGGACTCGAGGACTCGAAAAAATCGAAAAAAAATCGGAAAAAAAAACACCGAGAAATGACGAAAAACAGGAAAAAAGAAGAAAAAAAGACGGTATAAATTTGAAGTTCACTTGGATCCACGTGGCTTATTTTTCACGACGAGCTCCCCAGAAAAAACAGGAATGGAGTTCACGCGAAAAACCGGAAAAGGGTATTTTTTTGTTTCTCTTTTTTTTTTCGGAATACTGTTTTTTACAGACTTTTTCGAATTTTTCAAAAAAGCTTCAGAGCAGAGAAGGGCAGAGACGCAGAGTGTCTGGTTTCTCTGCCTCTAGCTGGAATGACGTCCCAACTTCAGAGCAGCGTATCTCAGTTGTCTTGAGAGTTATCAAAAAATAGTTAACTGACAAAATGTTCAGTTTAATTTATTGTACATTTTACTAGTTGATCATTTTTTGAAAATTTCAAAAACAACCGAAATATACTACTCTGAACATACAGGGTCAGTCAGGCGGGCTATCAAGCTCGTTACGGGTTGCGCCACGGGGTCTGGCGCCGATTTGCTTTTCCTGGTTCTGGTCTTACATGGTTTATGGTTGAAAATGTAGTAACTAAAAATTGAATGTTCTGATATCAAAGCCTTTCAGAACTAAAGTAGCTAAATCAATAAATCAAATCTTCAGAAAATAAAATTCTGAGCAGATACTCAGAATAAGAAGAAAAAAAATCGTCTCCAGGAGCCTTCATGCCAAGCGAGACCATGAGCTCATTTTCCACTTTCTCGAATTTTCTATTTTTTTTCTTGAACATAATTTAAATAATTCACGTTTTTCTCCTGTTAATCTGACTCCTTACTTGGTTGCTCTTTCCCCCACCGACTCACTATAAACTAGGCTCCAATAGGGCTCCAATTTTCTCGTTGTCAGCGGATTGAAAAGGGTAAAACTACAAAAGATTTGGATTTTTCTGACCAAATTATTTATATCAGGACAGGAGGAATATTGCACGTAACTTGGGAAAAAATAAGTGTTTGGGTCCGAAAATGAGTTCGAAAAATATAAAACCTAGCCCAAGATAGATCACTTTTGATGCCAAGTACCCTACCTTTTCGAATCCTAAGAAACGGAGCCCAAAATAGCAAAATTGATCATAAAAAATCATATGCGAGACCCCAAAAACCTTATTTCTCATGTAGACATCACCTGTCGTTAACACCCCACCTTAACCACAAAAACTATTGATAAGCTTACCCCTAAAAGTCTTAGAGTCCAAGAGTCTCTAAGACTCTTAGGGTAATAATAATGATGATGAAACTTTCAAAAAATAGAATCATTTTTGAACCGAAAAAGAGCGACTCAAAAAAAATTGGAAAAATGGGGACATGAGTTCCTTGATGCCTATTCGAAATGTAGTGTACTCACAAAGAGAGCGTAGTATAGCCAGGAGCCTATAATTTCGGAAGGAAGGATCTATTTTTAGATTTTCTTGCTCTAGTTCGTTGTTACACGGACCCTATTCGAAGGGGAAGGGGGAGGAGACTAATTCAATAGGGGGATGACGTGGCAGAGGGGAAAGGAGGAGGATGACGCAATTTTGGAACTTCCAAAATGAGAATGAGGATAGGATAGTTGCAAAGAACGGAAATGGGCAAAGAAGAAAAGAAGAAAAAACCACTGTTGGGGTTGAACCCGGGGATCAGTCTGGCCGGCGACTAAGGTCGTAACCAGTTGCGCCACGAGGACTGGTAGGAGCGCGTCTGTTTGTCATTAGGCGCCGGTTTCATGGGGTCCTGGGATCCTGGGATCCTGGGGTTCAAAGGTCCTAGGATCCCTGGGGTCCTGGGGTCCTGGGGTCCTGGGGTCCTGGGGTCCTGGGGTCCTGGGGTCCTGGAATCCTGGGGTCCTGTGGTCCTGGGGTCCTGGGTTCTGGGGTTCTTGTGTCCTGCGATCTTTTGATCCGTCCAAAATGCATTCAGAACTGCAAAAACCAGACTCACA
>GL380512.1:0-11848 GCA_000143925.2 Caenorhabditis brenneri
CGCCCTATAGTTAAATGGTACTTGACAAGCCGGCTGGTCGCATCAAAAGATATTCGAGACTATCCATCTCTCGATACAGTATTCTATTCTGTGATTTGATCCTTTTCTCATAAAATGTCAATTCAGGAAAATGTGAACATCAGTCCCTCTTCTTATTTCTTTTTGAAATATGTTTTCATTCAAAAAAGAAACTTTTTTGAGATGTCAGTCAAGTGTGGGAAACACTGAATATGCAAATAGTATAGTTAACACTTCTTGAAGTTCAATGTTTTTGAATAGTTTCAGGAACTCCCTCTTCTCATTCTACAGTATCCAATCTGACTCGTAACAGCTAACTGTTCATTATCATTAATTATTATTCCAATTCCTTTTTTGTTTCATTATCAATTCTTTTATCCCTACCTACTGTATTCCCCCTATCTCTTATCAGTTCAAATGATGCCACTTCAAAAAGAGCAAGAGGAGCAAAAGAGAATATAAAGTGTGGGAAAGTGTGCCTGCCTGTGGTGTTACTCTCTTCATGTTGCATAGTTTGAATAGAAAAAGAAATATCACTCCCTAAAAGGCGAGAATAGTCCCAACCCGTACCAGGAATGAATGAGCAAACAGAAAAAGATATTGATAATTAGACAGGGATAATGAGGTGATATGGGTGCCAGGCAGTGGAATACGGGGTTCGAAAGGGAGGATACAGTTAAATACTTGTGGGAAACAGAGAAAGGGTGAAACTTATTTTCTCTGGTAATATGGTACTGTATGTTCCAATTCCAGAAGACAAACTTCTTCCAGAAACAATGAAGAAGTTCTTATATCGTACAAATTTCAGATTTTTAAGATCTATATCTATTTTTCAAAGGCTCCTTCTTCACTGCTACATACCTTTTTGTTTTCCCATCAATGTCACTAAATCCAGTGGTTGAAGTGCTCACCGCAAGAGGATTTAGCATCAATGGACATCAACGATGACACAACAACCTTTCCAACCTTAGAGTTTTTGGGAACGTTTGGAAACAGTTATCTCGTGGGAAAGTATGAGAAAACAAGAGAACAAGTATGGATTATCTTTGTCGGATGGATCCTTCCACTCACTTATTCTAATGAAGTTGCATGTATCTGGGAAACAAGTTCACAAACTCTATTCCTCTTCTTTTTTTTGGTAAATATACAGTAAGACAGTCGTTGTTTTCCCATAATAAAGTTTCGAACATTACAAGTATATAAACTATGTTTCCTGTGATTATCGCTTCAATAAAAGTTCGTTTTACAACTTGAGAAGGAATGATTACTGTACAAACATGGAGGGAATAAGAGCAGGTGGTGCTAATAAATAAGGTGTTACGGGATGACTGGAAGGGGCATGACAGGACACGGAGGATGAGTACAAACAAATCATCAAATTGTTAGGTAACTCTTATACGGGTATTAGTTTCATTGGCTGATAAACAGACAGAAGAAAAGCTATGAGGAGTAATGGTGAGCTTAATTTTGTGAAGATGATCTAGTTAGATTCAAAAATTTTAGAAACTCTAATTATTTGAATGCATTCTGGATTGCTCGTGTTTTTCTTCAGTTTGTTTGAGATACTAACTTAGGGTCATTGTTCACTTCTGAGGTTTTTACTGAAAAAGGATCACTTAATAAAAATTGAAAGTATGAAACAATCAACAATTCATTATTCTTTTGAAATCGTTTCGATTAGTTTTCACTTTTGAAGAAGAAGAGGAAAAGTTTTAGAGCATTTGGCGGAAGATCTCAGACGGAAATTGGAATGAGCTTATTCCGTCTGACTCTGCTGAGAAATTTGAGATTTATTTAGTGGGAAATGAAGACTCGTATAGGGATGAAGGGAGTTTCAGACAACTACAAACTACAATTCAAATGTTTTAAAATCAATTAAAGACGACTCTGGGAAGAAGTCAATTGAAAGAATCGAAATAATGAGAGAATCATCAGGAACAATTTCCTGCGAAAAAAAAGGATGAGGGGGGGGAATGGTGGAAGAGGGTGCGAGAAGAGTTGAAATTCATTGCTCATGCAAATCTTATGCCGTGTGTCTCTGTATGTATTTGTATGTGAGTGCCTTCCTTTTCCAACCATTCTCATTCTTTCGTTTTGGTCGTTTCCTTCCTTCATTCGACAATCATCTTCTTCTTCTTCTCCAATCATTTCTTACTTTTTCCCTACGATTTCATATAACTTTGAAATCTTGAAATTTCCAAAAATACTCAATTTGTTTCCGCTCAAATCGTATCTGATCCTGAAAGAAACAACTGAATTGATATGTGTCACTTGTCCATTTTATGCTCTTTCTTTGATCAGCCATATTTCTTGAACTCTTTTTTCTTATCTGAAACTTCGAAATCAGTTTTCTGAAGCTCCTCCTCTCGAATTTCAAGCTTCAACTGTATTACCTCATCCAAGTGAAGTAGATCTCTATTGGAACTTCTGATGCTTTCTCTTCTGAAACCAAAATTTACTGTCTTTCCAAAATATATGAGAAGCTTTGTTTTGAATTATTGAAAATTACACCCATTCTTTCTTAGTTTTTATCGTATTACTGGACACTCATACTTTGAACTGCTATTCATTGAAATGACGTTCTGTACAAAACATCTGTGGAGATCCTGAATCCAGGATCATTCTACAACAAGAACACCCCAAAAAGAAAAACTTTTATTGAATTTCCTGAGTATCTCATCGTGAATAAATTCCAATTCGAAAATTTACATAAATGTTCTTCCTTTTCGTCTTCATCGTTACTATTCCTTTAACTGTTTACATACCAAAACATCCTTTTACCTCTTCCAATGAAACCAGTTAATTGCAATTTTCTTCAGGACTCCTCCTTCTTCCTCCATTTCCAATCCACTAGTTGATCCTTGATATGAAGCATCAATGTCTCATGAATGTGGGCGTGACCGTCTCCACAAATATATCACAAAATGGGCGGTGCATTGTGTCAGTTTTCCCCTATTGGGCATGTGGATACGGTGGCTTCGAAAGAGACGCAGAACCATCATCAGAGGTGCCTTTTGCCTGGCCAACACATTCCAAGTGGCTCCTGTGTGACAAAAGAGACGCAGAAAAGCGAGAATAAGAAGACCGCCCCTTCACCACTACCTCTTCTTTTCCATTTTCAACACAAAACACTCTCAATCCCCTCCTCTTTTTCAACAGTAGTAGCCACCAGTTGCTCCTGACCCCCCATCTGATGCTCATACCTTTACCATCATCAATATCTTCTGATCCATCATCTTCATTATCAACGTCTTCTGAATCATCATCAATTGGAGGTGTAGATCAGAATATTCTACCACATTACCATCTTCATCATCATCTAATTAACGGAAACGAGATGGAAGCCGCCAATTATGCACAGGTTAGTTCCGCTCCCTTTTCACTGATTTGGATTCTGATGAGGCCTACATTATACAGCGAGTAGGCCCCAAAAAAGGGACAGCGACCCGTGGGGGCACAGCATTTGAATTTCAATTTTATGCCAATAAGAATCAACCCGACCCCTCACATCTCTCCTCCCCATTCAGTTCTTATTCACTTTTTGTATGACTATGTGAGTCTCAAAAAAACCTTTTTTGAGAATTTTAGAGTATTCAATTCTCTTTGAGAGCAGCTGATACTTAATTAAATGGCTCCTTTATACCTAGGTAATGATGATCCTTTAATTAACGGTATCCTAAAAAACAGAGGAGGGTCCTTAGATAATCCGTTACGGTTCTCCTTATTTTGTTGCTCATTTGTATCTGCGTGTTCATTAGCAAGGTCCTTCCTTTCATTTCCTTGCTAGTGGTTTCTCCTGAATCTTTTTATAGTTTTGTGGAACTCCATGATCTTTAAACTCCAATCAGGCAATCGTTTCATTCTCTCAACTGCAGGTTTGAAGAAGAAGTCTGAAGCTTTCTTATCGTAGCGATTGTTTTAGTTAACTTTATCGTTTTAGACCTATTATTCTACTTATTCTACCCTACCGGAACAGTATAGCTAAAAAACTGTTGATTCTTTTGCTCATGATCTTCATATCAGCTGTTTTAGTTCAGTTTGAATTCCATGTTCCTTAACCTTTCCGCCGTTACTTGTTTACTAAATGAAGTCACACATATCCCTTCTCTCTACAGTAATCCTTTCATTCCACGTCATCATCTCTTGTATCATGACTCTTTCGCCCTCTTTTCCCAATCCGATTATCACTTGTTTCGTCCCTTTGAGTACTGACATACTCCAACTCTTCATACCGTACTCCTCTCCTTTCAATGATCGTTCATCAATAGACACGTAACTGTTTCATGTACAATACAAGAATCACGAGACATAGACATAGAAAGAGTGGGAAAATAAGCAGCTCATTCTATCATTTAGGTTCGCAGAAAAAAAAGAAAAAAAGAGTGTTGAAAATTGGACAGATGTAGTCCGTATTAGAAAGAACAAGATGGGGGGAAGAAGGCGCTGAACATGGAAGAGGATTAAGATTGATTGGTCTCTTTTTTGGTGGTCTCTTTCTCTCTCTTTTTTCTTTCAAAAAGAGAATGTTCATCTGTTCTTTTTGACGGTTAAATTGGATGAGCTCTTTTCTATTATCGTCTTAGGGTAAGGGAGCCAACCGAGAGAGGTTAGACTAGCTTAGAAAGGGTTTGAGTATAGTTGAATCTTCAAGAATTGTAGAAATTTTAGGGGAACCACGAGATCTTTCACAAATTCTGTCGGTTTAGGTTTTGAGTATAAATGACAAGTTGTAGCCTATTAGTAGATAACATAACACAAATTTGAGCTTCAGAAGAACAGTACTTTACCTTCAGCTTCAGAAGAAGTAGCTCTTGTATCCTCAAACCCACACACACTTTGGAATGTTTCAAAGATTTCTCCCTAAAAATATCCATATCTTCTAGGTGATCAAGCCAACATGCGAGGCATTTCAAGATTGGACGAATCCAATGATGTATCATCAACAGAATATCCAATTCATGTTCCCTCCTCATCACGATTGGGCGTATTCCCATCTTGCTCCAACACTTCCACCTCAAAATCCTCTGACTGCATCTTCGGCAACTGCCGCAGCAGTTTCATCACTTGCCTCTCAAAGTACAATAATTCCACAGACGTCAGTAGTGACAAGTACACCTCCAATGCAAGTGAAACAGGAGATTGAACGACCTGAAATAATCCAGAGATTGATGCCTCCTCCATGGCCTCAATATCAATTTGGATGTGATGATAATGTGGGCGGAGCCGGAGGAAATCAGCAACCTCTTTCGGATATTTCGGATGATAGTGAACAGACGTGTCCAGATGATTTAGAGGGATTCGCCAAGCAGTTTAAACAGAGGAGAATAAAATTAGGGTGAGTGTGGATTCTGAAATTCTAAAACTTCCTTAAAAAAACGGAATGAAAAAATGATTTTCAAAAGAATTCTCTATTAGTTTTGCTACTGGCCTGGTCATTAGTCTAAACAACAAATGAAATCCTTTTTGCTGAAATTCTTTTTCTTAAAATCTGAAAACTTTCAATTTACAGATACACGCAAGCAGATGTTGGTGTTGCTCTCGGAACATTATACGGGAATATATTTTCCCAGACGACAATCTGCCGGTTTGAAGCGCTTCAACTCTCTTTCAAGGTTTGTTTACTTTTCTCTTTTAACTTATCCGATGAATTGTTTCTTCTTACCGACAATCATGATCTTGACATGATGAATAATTAGTTCAAATCAAGATTCAATAATTTCAGAATATGTGTAAATTGAAACCTCTTCTTTTCAAATGGTTGGAAGAGGCAGATTCAACAACTGGATCACCGAATTCAACTTTCGAAAAGATGACAGGACAAGCTGGAAGGAAGAGAAAGAAGAGAACTAGTATTGAGGTTGTTTTTTTAGTTTGAGATGACAATGAAATAGAGAAAAAGAATTTCAGGTGAATGTGAAGTCTCGTCTGGAATTTCATTTCCAAAGCAATCAGAAACCAAATGCACAGGAAATCGCATCAGTTGCCATGGAATTGCAACTGGAAAAAGAGGTGAGGAGGAACAAAATGATCGAATTGAATGAGATTTATGAGATGGGTTTCTTCGGTTTTCATTCTTTTCTAGCTTCATACCATCTCATGATCTTTAAAAAATTAATCTTTTGAGTGGTCTTCCTCTTGAATATTGAGAATATTTCTACCTTGCCTTCAAGTTCTCAAGAGTTAGAAAAGAAAATTCTAAATTGCATATTTTTAGGTAGTCCGTGTTTGGTTCTGCAACCGGCGTCAAAAAGAGAAAAGAATAGCTCCAAATCAATACGATGGACCTCATCCAATGGCAACAATCAATGGATATCCAATGGGAACTGCTGATCTCTTTCCCTATTCTGCAGTCGTCAGTCATTATGCACAACAGAGTCCATCATTGAATAATCAACAATAGAAAACGATCAATTGGGAACCATTTCCCAAAACTCTGAATTACCGGTAAACTGTTCATTAAACCACATTTTCTATTTGACCAAAACCTATTTTATTTTCTCTGTTTTCTTTTTCCTCACATCATTCTGAAATGGGTATTTTGTCTGTTCAATTAGATGTATTATTTTTGATTTTTATTAGTTTTCGATGAGATTTCTCTCCAGAATAAATTATAACTTTTCTGGTATTCTTTCTTTTTTTCTGGTTGTTTAAATAGGTCAAATGCTTTTCCTTCTCCCATTTTTCATCATTCAAAAATCAATCATGAACACAGGAAGTGACATACCATCACATCATTTGACACCTGCTCTCTCTTCCTCTCGTGTTCATTTCATTCTCTTCCCATCTGCTCTTTTCTTCTTCTGTCATCACTCATTAGAAGAAGACATCCATGATCATTCCGGAACAGTTTATTCCAAAAGGATATGAGAAAGGAAAGGGATAAATAGAACAAAAAAAAAGATGGGGGAAAAGTTGCAAAAATGGTTCGATACGCGCGAAATCAAATGTCGCGAAACGATGAGTAATGAGGCGATTCGATCAATTTTTGTGGGTTACGCAACACTTTTTTAATGCTTTTGGATTTGGGTTTAAGGGAATAAGTTGAATCTGGTTGGAATTTTAATTAATCAAATAAAACCAAGGATCCAGAAAAAGAACGGATTCATTAAAGCAAAGTGGTCCGGAAATGCATCTATGTTCAAGAATCATACCGCACATCAGAAAAACAGTGTCCAATAATTATTTAGCATTTCAAAAGTACAAACAGTAACGGTTACAGGTCGACTCAAGTTGATTTTGAGTGTTTGCCACGCAGTCAAAAATGTTTCTACGACTTTAAAAAACTTGTGTGAATGAAAAATAGTTTGAACTTTATTTTAGTAGTAGACCTTGATTTGTACAACTACTATCCTCTCAGAAAACGCTTTTTCATTGAATGATCTCTATCAGCCGGCAAAGTGGTCGGACAAAAAGTAGACAACTACAAAAATGAAGTTCCAGTTATGTTTGAAACACCCAATACTTTTTAAAGCCGTAGAAAGATGTTTGACTATGTAGCACATGCTCAAAATCAGCCTGCAGCAGTTGGAATGAACTGAAAAAAGTGGGTGTTCGTTAACTTTTGAACGATGCTATAGATGATGTGCACTGAACGTCTGCTAAAATGTATTCCAGTAATTATTTTTCAATGTTGACTCTCAGGAAAATTTTCTAAAATCCACATAGTTTCATATATGTTCCGTTTGATTTCTTCTCTTATCCACACACACAAAACTACCGTAATCCATATTCCTCCATTTTTGGCTATGAATGTTTGATCAGCCGATGATTCTCACACCTCTTTTTCTCCGCTATTAATTTATTCGTTAAAAAGAGAGAAGCCACGCGCACCTTCGTAAACATACTCACTTCTTTTTCTTCTTCTTTTGCTTCTACAGTAATCCACGGACCACGCCCCAGGAGACCACATAAAATGGCAACATTCCTTTAAACCGAAACGCCATTACCCGTGTATCATACATTTATCCCCTCCTTTTTACTAACACTTGCGCAACACTTTCCAAAAGCCGGTCTCATGTCGGAAGACGTTTGTCGGATAAGGCTGTAAGAGGGAGAGAAATAAAAAGGTTGCCATAGTAAAACGTCGATTCATTTGTTCAACAAAAGACTAAAGAAACGACAAAAAACACAGAAAGAGAGAGAGAGTGACTATTCCGGAACACAATAGGAGATTACGGAATTACGAGAGAGAGTGTTTGTGATACAAAACCGACAGAAAGGAGAGGGAAGAAATAAAAGTATATAGGTTACATGGATAAAATGTAGAAAAGAAGAACATGGTAAATAATTTAAACAAAAGAGAAATTGTTTAGTAAGTTATTGGAGCAGCCGTTGTTGAAGCAGCATCACGAACTTCAATTTGGGCAAGTTTCCACTGTTTGTCTGTAATTCGGAACTTTATTACATTAGAAATTTTCATAATGTTGACTTGCTAATTTGCCAAAAATACATGTTACGAACAGCCATTTGGAAATAAGTATCCTATATATTTTCTCATCTAATAAATCAAAGCAGGTGTCATGAAGGAAAAGGACCCCATTGCTTTTCTTTTCTCTACAGAAACTGTATTGTGCACATTCAGTCAAGTGTCAATTTGAATGACAAAACGAAGAGAGATCCACTAATCCTCTCTTTTTATTGAGAAATACTGTTATGACCCCCTTTATCCCCATAAAACAATAACGACGAGTTCAACAGGTTTGTTTCGGGAGATTCGAAATAAAAGAAACCAAAACTTACTGGACAGTTTTGAATAAGTTTTTTGAAGTTCTTTTTCGCGAGCTTCCTGAGTTTTAACCTCTTGTTGAAGTCTTCCGACACGTTTGTTGATTGCTTTCAGCTCATGTTCTCCAAGGCGTCTGAATAAAGATTATTTTAAAGAAAATGGTTTCATTCGAATATTATCTTACTGGAAGGTTGTCTTTTCGATGTTTGCCAGCTCAGTCTCGTTAGTGACTTCTTGATATTTTTTGCATAACTTGTCATGAATTGCCTGAAACAATTTGATTCTCATTTACTATATTTGAAATATATCCAAAAGCTTATTTATCAGGAACGCTGAATTTCTTTTTTTTTCCAGAACAGAAGGCAAAAAACGCTTATACCAAGTTTGAATCGCGATATTTTGTTCGACTATTCTATCAAGTTCATTTAATTTATTCGAAGCTTTTCCTTCCAAATGAGTTTTTCGCAGAGTCTTCGAGACGAAAGAAAAGGAAAGAACAAATGCCATAAATTACTGTAATGTCTTCTTCTTTCTGACCTCCCACCCACTTCTTCTCTTCTTTTTCGTCTTCTTCTTCTTCGAACCTTTTGGACATCACTCACCACTTGCCCATTTCAACACCACAGGGGGGAGCCCAGAACGGGAAGGGAAAGATAGGCGTTTGAATGACCGAAGAGAGGTTGAAATGAATTGAATGGGAAAAACCAACAGGCGGGTCATTGGCAAGACCCGAGAGAAGATCACCATAAAACAGGCGGGATATCTTGTCAAAGTGTGGGGGATCAGAAAGAGAATGAAAGGAAGACAATAGAGTAAAGAAAGTATGGGAGCATGCATTTAACAGTACAACACTTCTGATGTAAAAAAGAGATCGAAAAAAAAAGAATGGAAACAAAGATAGGATGTAAAAAAGGATAATTAAAAGTTTGGAAAAGCAAATGATAACGTTGTAGTTTAATATCTTTGAGTTAATTAAGAACTACTATTCACCTGATAGCCGCCCAATTTGACTCTCAACTTCTTTTCAACCTTTGCTGCTTTTTTGGCTCTCTGATTCATCCATCCTCTATACATTTGGAACTCTTCATTCAATGCTTTCATTTGTTCCTCTCTTGGAAGAATTGCGATACGTGTGAATTTGTCTTTGCTGAGAATCATTTCCGATGTACATTGATCAACAACTTTCCACATTAATGTGTTCAATTCTGGTCCTGCTTCTGCCTCTTGTTTGATTAATTCAGCAGCGGCATCGAGTTCATCACGAGAATATGTTACCTCTGGTGCTTTGTTATCCACGTCCCAAGCAAGAATTCTGCTCATTTCTAACTTGATCATATCATCTGCTTTTGGAAGATCTCCAGATGCGTTAGTTGGTCGAGTTGCTTGCTCATTGATTTTTGATGGTTTTGGCAGTGACCTTTGGATAACCTGAGATCTCATTTTCAGATTTCGGATACGAATTTCAGCATTTCTTTTGGCTTGTTTCTCAGCTCTTTCTGATGCATCTTCAACCCATCCTTCATCTTCTTGATCTTTATCATCTTCAACAGCTCCTTCGGTTCCTTCATCATCTGGTCCGACAATTTCGAAATCGTTCTTGGGAGTAGGCAAGCCAGCCAATGCACGTTTAAGATTCGCTTTTTGCTCCAAAGCAGAACCACCGATTTCATCGTTAATACGCATTTGATCTCTGAATGGAGTTGCCGCGATACTTCCAGCTGGGGTAGCGAAACCTCCTGGAGTGGCACCTGGAAGTTGTGATTGAGTTCCTGGAGTAGCTGCAATTGCATGAAGAACAGTGTTGGGGGTAGCGAGGATTTTTGGTGTAGGAAGAACTCCTTTCCCTAGTTCTGTTTCATGAAGTGGAGTGTTTATTCCACCCTTGAGGACGGATTCTGTGTTTTGGAGAGCCATTATATTCTCGATTTCCATCTGTATAGTATCCTTTGGCATCGGAGTTCTCATTGTTCTTGCAGCTACAGCATTAGCTCTGGCTGATTCTGTGTAATCAGTCAGCAGACCACTAGTTGCTGTGCCGTCAATATATTGACGAACACTGTCAGATGCATGACCAATCTTCACGATTTGCTCAAGTTCGCGATCAGAGATTTGTGGCTCTGGAAGAACAAGTTTCGAACGTTTCTTTTCTTTAATGTTGAAAACTGCATCAGCTTCTCCTTGTTCTTTTCTCTTCTTCAACTTTTCACGATCCTCTCGCCTCATCTCCATTTCAATTTCACGTCCTCGTGGTTTTTGATGATCTTCAATGGCACGTTGATTTGCATCTTCGACGACATACCGATCTTCTGATGGATCATGGAAACCTGCCGGTACATGTTTTTCGAAAGGAATCTGAAAAATGGAACATTGAAAACATAATGATTTTTTTTTCGAAATACCTCTTCACTGTAATCAATTTGATTTCGCTTTGGCTTGAACTTTCTTGCGAATGCCAATCCGGCAGCTCGCATTTCTCGGCGTTTCTGAAGAGAAGCTAATCGCCGCGCATCAGAAAGCTGACGTTCACGAGCCTTCCGTTTCGCTTTCTTTCCTTGTGTATTAGCCAGACGAGCTCGAGCTTCAGAAAGCATTTCAAGTTCTGAAACAAAAAAAGTAAATTCAATACGGAAACTTCGATAACAAACCGTCATCATCCATGTCAATTGGATCTGGGCGAGCTGGTTTTGTCTCTGGAGTTGGATCTATCTCTCCCGGTTTAAGTTTTCTGGCTTCAGTAGCTTCTTCATCAAGTCCTTCTGCTTTGCGTTGTGCTTCATCCAACAAATGTTCATATCGTTCCAAACATTGTGCAGAAGTTCTTCCGACGATAGGAGCGATAGTTCTCCATTGTGTTGGCATCAGCTTTGCCAAATGGAGAAGCTTTTCATCTTCTTCACGGGACCATTCGGTTTTCTTGATTCCGGGATCAAGCCATTCGAACCAACGAGCCTAAAACGTTAAAAATAAATTTTCCTGTTTGTAAATTGTTCTTAATTTCCTTAAAATGAATGAACAATGTAGAAATTATCTTTACTATCGACTTTGATTTTCCTCGCACTGATTCCCCAAATTCCCGTTAACAAGGACCCGATTCCACTCCCTTGA
>GL380512.1:68904-89228 GCA_000143925.2 Caenorhabditis brenneri
GCTGCTTCTCGGTACAAACCTTTACCAGTAGAAACTGACCTCTAGTTTAATGAATTCAACTCTCTCCCATGTAAAAAAATACAATTTTCCTCACTGATTTCAATCTGCCCTTTTGTTCCAACTAGCTTCATTTCCTTTGATTTTCTGTGATGTTTGTTAAATTCTTATGCTAATTTTCCAGTTCATTTCCAGTTCTTCTCTTCTCTCCACCCCCTTTTTTTTGTTATTTTTTCAAAATAATTTTTGATCATTCTCCGTCCATTTTCCCATATGTTGCCCTTGTTGAAAATGCAAAAATGGGGAAAAAACCTGAAATCATTTGAGTAAAAGATGAAAAAAAGAGTCTCCCGCAGTGTATGTTTCTAGCCGTTTTTCCCAATTCCATGATAATTCCAGTTCTTTTTCTTTTCTTCATTTGATTCCTAATTCACAAGTGAAATGTCCCATTCTCATCGTTACTTTCCAGTATTCACTCTGTTAATTGATAATTATTCTCATTTCACCTTTCATAGATACTTTCGATTAGGTGTGAAGCATTGAAAAGTTCATTACTGATGTGGCACTCCACATAAAGAACCGTTTTAAATCTTATGGCAGAGCTCGTGCTAAGTTTCCAACAACAGATTTTATTATAGATGTGCTTTTCTATTAGAGAATTCCCTTTCATTTTTATAAGTGCAGTTCCAAAACCCTTGTTTTTGTTGGGAATAGGTTTTGGCGCCTGCCGTTTTATTGGAGGTTCGGGTTAGATATTGCTGAGAAAATTTTGATCTTTTTCCTGGTAGGTGGAGTGAAATATTGAGTCTATCCGTATGGCCACAATGAAAACTAAGCCAAGTTCTACTGCTTGAAAATAAGTTTTTCTTAATCAATGATCTCAATTATAACCTGAGCGAGCCAATTTTGAGCTTGGTTTTGTGAAACACAGTCAACACCATAAACGTCCGCTGAGGTTCTTTAGGTAGTTTAAGCACTGTCCGGAGATTCTTGTCTCAAGCTTTAAGAAAGTCTGATTTTCCCTCTAACCACTTGCTCCACTCGATTGAAAAGTGTGTCACCTGTGACTAAAAGCGTTACATGATCAAGAACCTAATTAGTCACACTTGCATATTCAGACATCTTATTCCTCCTTTGTAGCTTCATCAGTTAAAAGTATTACACTCATACGATTGGAGACGTCGTCGTCCTTTCGAACCCTGACTCATTATTCAAGAATCTTCTTGATCAGATTTCTGTTTTAAACAAGGGGCTACAAGATTACAACAAAAGAATAAGGCGATACGAGTACATTGAAAGGAGAGAGAAAGGACGTTTTGAAAGGTTCCAACCCTTTTTCTTGTGTCATCATGCCTACAAATCTAATACAAATATGTATCGCTTCTTTCTTCTACAACACCCCCAAAAAGCTTCTGTCTACGAGGACGCCAAAACCGGTATCTCTGATTGTCTAGGTCCCTCTCACGCGTTTTACTCTCTTCTCTTCCCTTTACCAATGCCATCTGGAAAACGAGGCGGAGGAAAGGGGACCGATTCTCAAGTTCACACACACACATGAAGCCCCTTTTCTCTCTCTTTCTTTGGTTGACAGTCCCCAACCGACAAGCTTCTTCTTCTTCTTCATGTATATCCGCCCCGCATAGTTGCCATTTATCCTTTCTTTCTTTCCTTCTTCTGCCAACCGATCGACTCATGATATCAGATATACCACCCGTTGCGCATGTTTGTGTTGCGAAAAGAAGAAGAAGAAGGATCAACTGTTCGATGTTGCGTAACCGTCGTTTAAGTGTTATGTCATTGCCATTTAACACCTTTATTAGCAAATGAGTCACTTGCGATATATTCAAGAGAGAAAGGGATACGGTATCAAAGCATGAGCTCTCTAGTCTTGTTTCAAGAGTTCGGAAGTAATAAAGAGAGCAATGATGAACTCTTGATAAACGAGGAATCGAACTTTTTTTTGGGAACGCATGCTCTGAAACTTGTGACACAAAAAATTCCCAAGCTCAAAACTGTCTCAATTTAGGAAGATTTCTGCTGATTCCCCCACCAGCTCAAAATGTATGGTTTTTTACAATGGCTCAGAGAGCAACATTTTTCATATTTCAACATTTTGATAGTTACCAGACTTCTGAACTTGTTCTGACTCAAATATCCCTTAATAGAGGTCCAACTCAGTACTGCTTGTTCAAGCCAGTATGTATCGGCTTCCACTTGAGCTATAAAAATGAAGTTTTTGAAAGAAATCTTAAGAAAAACATTCTGAAGGTTTGATCGATTAAACATTTTTTGATAGCTCTGAAGACAACCGAGATGTGCTGCTCGGAGGATACATTATTGAGCGAGTCTCTACCATAGCGTTTACGGTAAAACATATAAATCTTCATCATCATGGGATCGCAGAGCACACTTTTCCATATCCCAAGGGTTCGACACCCTTACTCTCTTCCAGCATTACTTCTCTAGACTTTTCCAATTCTCGCCCTTTTCAGCATAACTAGTTTCCACTCTCTCTATAATTGGTGTTCACTTTCCAAACTCTGACCCATAACTACCGTACTTGTCTGAAGTGTTTCGAACGATACTGTTCTGAAAGTTCAAACATTTCTCTTTTTCAAAAGAAGATCTTATATCTTATCACTAATTTGGATGTTTTGGTTACTGCGATGTAATTTTTTATTGAGACGAAAACATATTATTGACTGCGTTTTCTTCTCCCAAACATCCTTTTTGTTTACTTTTTTTCGGAACAGTAATTTTCCAAACCTTTGACTTTTCGATGATAAAATGTAGGATTTTAAGTATAGGGAGCTTTCCAGACCTTGAAAAGTTGATCATTTGTCAGGAAGATTCCTTCTAATTGCTTCCGATTCACCGTTCCACTTTTGTAGTTTATAGTTTGATCCGAAAAGTTTCTACAACAAAAAACGGCTATCCTCTTCTTTTTCTTCTGCTTTTCCTCTTCCAGACATCCATACATCCACTCTTTTATTCCGTAATCCCATTTACCTTGAAGTAGACAACTACTTATTACTAGTACATACAAATCAAAGCTTAGGTAAACACTTTCTCTAAATGCTGGAAAGTGAAAAGAAGAGTCTTCTCCTTGCTTCATCTTCTTCCGGATTCCCACCGCCTGAATATGTGATGACAGAGAGAGAAAAACAATTGAATCTTCTCCTCTTCCTTTCCGTCATCATCTTTTACTTTCACTTTGCCGTTCGTCTTCTGATGATCAATCAATTCACCTCCTCCTACTTCTGCCCTCCTCTTCATTTTCTTTTTGCATTGCGCCATCGACTTCATCGTCACAAAATACCTGCTTTTGACGATGCAAAATTGCGGTTTTCCTTTTTTCCATTTTGAGATTCTTTTGGTCTTCATGCTTACCGCACCTTGTTTTTTTGTTTTCCTCGTTGATTGTCTGGTGGTCAGTTGTAGGATCAGATGTAGGGTCTTCTCTTTTGTGTTCTACTGTAATTCGTTTTAAGTTGAGGGATCTTTGAGTATGTCTCTAATAGAATGACAGGTAACTGAAACCATTTCAAAGGGTTAAGGAAACCAATGACCATGTTTCACCTTCAGCTCATTTACCGGAAGCTGAAGGTACACCACGAAGCTTCCAAACCGTTTCTAACCCCTTTTTATTCTGCAATAAATTAAGTATTATATGTTCAGAGCAGCGTATCTCGGTTGCCTTTACAGCTATCAAAAAATGCTCAATTAGTAAAAAATTAGAAATGTTTTGAAAAACAATTCTTTAATTGGAAACTTTTTGATAATTTCAATGGCAACCGAGATATGCTGCTCTGAACATACGGCATTGGGTGGGCTTCTATTACAGGGTTACGGGATATTTGGTGTCTTTGAAAACCTAGTTTTCCAAAATCAAAACAATTTGTGAAAAACATCTACTGTTCTACGTTTTGAAACAGTACTCGTTAATTCTCGTTTTTAGAGAGTTGTCTTGAATCGTTGGAAAAGCTCAAATACTGCTAACAGTTTATCGATGCTCAACAAGTCCTGTATTAGAGGCATACTGTGGGTTCAGAGCAGCATATCTCAATTTTCTTCAGAGTTATCAAAAAGTTTTCAATTAACAAAAGCCCTAGTTGTAGGACCAAACATTCTTAGTTGATCTTTATTGTATGCAATATACCTAGGTTGCTCCAAACATACCGACCGTACTAGTGGGCTGTTATTCAGCTGAAACTGAACTCCAAAGAGTACACATTCGACCAACATTCAAACCCGAACTTCCACATCAAATCGCTTCTAACTCTCGAAATACAATCTTTTTTGCCGATCAGTTTCACTTCATCTTTCTGTCATCAAGTGTTTTTGTTCCATTTGTTACGTAACAAGCTTCTTCGTTTTTCTCGAGAATCATCTCATTTCCATTGTCCCTTCTCAGTAGTACCAGTGACAAGCCAAGTGGCTGTATGTTCATTTTCCGACTGGTTTTTTTATTAAAAAGAACGATGAAGTTACACATATTCGGGGTCCTTTCTGCAATCCCCCACCTCTCTCTTTTTCCCCGTATTATGTCCTTTTTCTGCTATTGTTCCCACCCGTTTAATTGATTTGATTTGGTCTTACCTTCTTCTCCTTCTATCACTTCTTCTTCATCTCTCATTCATTCTTTCTACAGGACTCTCGGGGGTGCGGGTTCCATCAGATGCTGAAAGTATTATCAGTTTGCCTATTAATAGGCACCGTCCAATCCGGCGGTTATGCTGGAGGACCAAGTGGTGGTGCCGGATCAGCAGTCGGATGTTCTGGAGCAAGCTGTTCAGGAGGAGGAGGATCTTTTGCATCTGGGTCGGTCTATTTTGAATTTTGAACTTTTCAAATAATTTGATGTTTTTAGACCCGATTTCAACCCGATTCTTCTTCAAGGGCAACGTGGATACCCTGGAATTCGTGCTCGATTGAACTCAAGAGCCTTCCAATATGCTAGTACTTTGGTAGCTGGACTCTTGAATTCTGAAATCAAGAAGGCCAGAATTCCACCGATTTCACAATGTATTCCAATGGTTAGTTTGTTTTTAGACTTCTTCCATGAGATTAAGACCAAAATGAACATTTTGGAGTTTCCATTTCATTTTCAAACTGAATTAGAAAACTGAAATGATTACATCAATATCTTCTGTCTTGTATTAGTTTCCAATTACTACTAGACTGTTTTTGTGTCATAGAACATTCTGAAACTTTCAATGCTTGTTGCAAAAAGTTGTAATATTCCTTTCGAATGTTCCAATTTTCCCTTCTCTTACCGTAATACTTGGTTTTTATCGCTTGTTTCTCACATTTCCTGTTACCCATTTCCAGCCACTTATCGTAATAGTATCGTCTTCATATAATATACATTTCATGGTTACGTAATAAGGCAATACTCGATACCCAAAACAGGAAATCTCCGTGAATTCTATCACCTAATCACCCCATCATTTCTCAATTAAATTCAATCTCTTATCGACCGAAAAGCTTCTTTTTCTCTTCTTCTTTTTTCGGCATTGTATCGAATTGTAGTCTACGGCAGAAAGGGAAGGAGAGAAGGCAATATAGATTACGTAACAGGTCGGAGTGGAGGAGAAAAGAGAGAAGAAACTTGTTTCTTCTATCAAATAGGCTTTTCTGTTGATTTTTGAATAACAGATTTCAACAATGAAGGGAGAAAAGAGAAAGAGAGAGCGAGAGAGAGAGAGAGAGAGAGAGAGAGAGACTACTGTTCAGAGATTACAAAGATCAACAGTGTTATCACTGAAAGAAACAAAAACATACATTTTGGTTTCCGGGGTAGAAGATAGTGTAAGAAGATCTCAAATGAATAAAAAAAGATTCTAGAGTTGCTTTTTTTACTTGTGCATACATCAAAGCAGCCCACCCCCTATCCATACTGTTTTTTCAGGTTGTTTTTCTTGGTTGCCTTCGAAGCTATCAAAAATGGGCTAACAATTGAAATATTAGGCGAAACATTTTAAGTATTTTACTAGTTACACATTTTTTGATAGCTTTAAAAGCAATTGAGATATGCTCTGATACAGTAAAGGATGGCGGCTCTAGTACATGATTTACGGTACTTGGAATATCAGATGTTCCAGTTTGCACAGTGATATAAAGTTTAGAAGCCGTAGAGACTTTCTAGAATGTTTTCTTTTGCTTTTCTAGACTTTTTGTTCAAAAAATAAGCTGATTGTGGATTAGAAACTACAACTAAACCTTTTTTCAATTTCATTTTTAATGTTTCCAGGTGCAAGGATGTGTGAATATCTACAACTTGTACGTCTCCCGATACAGATGTCCACAGAGAGTTGTTCTCTATCCAGCTCCACCAAACAGAATCGTTCTTCAAGTTCAAAATGTTGATCTTGGGTATTTCCATCCTCTCTTCCCATGTTTCTCAATTAATTTAATTTCAGAGTAACTGGAAACTTGGGAGGACAAGTCGTCGTTCTTCTTCCAATCGCTTTGTCTGGAATCGTTCAACTGAACATTCATCAAGCAACAATCACTGTCCAATTGGCTATCGAAAGAGGTCCACGTGGTCCATATGTCCGTCTTTTGTCATGTGATATGCAAATTGGTTATGCTGATGCATACATTGAGAATGGAGGACTTGTTGGAGACATTGTCAACAGCCAGTTCAGAGTTCGTGTTTTCATTTCTCTTTTTGTATTATGATTCCATTTGATTTCAGAGTCAAATCTCAAATCAAGTTCGTCAAATGATTCCTGGACAAGTCTGTGGACAACTTCCAAATATTATCAACGAGAAACTCAACTCAAAACTCGGAGCTCTTCCACAAACCATTGCTCTTCAACAGATGATTTCTTTGTTCGGAGGAGCTCTTGGACTCGGAGGAAGTGGAGGTGGAAGTGGAACTGTAAGTGAAAAAAATTCAGCACGTTCTTATTATTTATTCTGTTTCAGTGCCCATCAACATGCCCGAAACAACCAGTGTTCATCCCATCAACCAATCCACAACCAACTCAAGTTGCTCCAGCTCAAGTCTCTCTTCCAGCCTCCCCAGTTGTCGGAGGAGCTGCTCCAGCACCACAGATTCCATCCACTGCTTACACTGAGGGACAACGCAAGGCTGCTGCCGTCAGAACTCTTCAACAACTTCAAGCTCTTCGTGTTCCAAGACATGCAAATATCACTCAACACTTGGTACTTCCACAAGGAATGGGAAGACAGAGAATGTATGCAGCAACTATCAGAGCTGCTGGAGTTGGACAATATCAATCTGGACAAGTTGCCACGTACTCGAATGTTGGAGCCAGACCAAGATATCCACCACCTCCAACTGTGAATTATAATTTCAAAGAACTTTTTATTGTAATTCAAGTATTTACAGGTTGCCGTAGGACCAGTTGCTGTTCAACCACCACCAGATTGTTCGAAATGCTCTGCTGCTGGAGGTTCTTCTGATGATCCAGCATCATTCCTTCGTCAAATTGCTGGTCATCTGGATATGAGCAAATTGAATGATTTGTATCTTTCTCTTCAATATATTCAATCATATGCCACTTCCAATGATTACACGATTGATTTGACTGGAGAGTTCTCTCCATACGGACAAGGAGGAACTCCATTCGGACCATTCCCAACTCAATTCCCATATTATGGAGGACAAATGGCTGAGTTCATTGTGACTGATTACACTGTCAACTCCCTCTTCTACTGGCTTCATCGTAAACAGTTCTTGTCATTCCGTATTGGTCCAGAGACTCCAAAGATTGGAGAACTCTTGAAAACAACGTGCTCAGATGATGAAGATTTGGATGGAGGAGAAGTTGAATTAGATGAAGAAGAAGCAAGAAGAAAGAGAAGATTAGCAAAGGAAAAAGCAAAATATCGTTTGAGAAGAGGAATTCATTCCAACTCCACAATTGTGGTCTCCATTAGACCAAGTAGGCACGTGGCAAGTCATACATCTGGACCTGAAATTGTTGCTGCAACAAATGAAACAACTAAACTGAGAATCAAAAGAACCAGAGATTCCAGAAGAAGACGTCAAGAAGATACTGCTGGTAAGGTTTATTGTTTATTTGAACAGATTCCATTTTTTGTGGAAATTGGTCAAACGTTTTCTTGTCCAAGTCTAGAAAAAAAAAACATAAAAAACACTTGCATTACAGGACTCGCCGACCTTGGAATTTGCTTTGGAGACATCCTTCCAGCAGTTCGGGAGAAGTATCCAAACAAGAAGATCGCTGTTCAAATCAGAACTGTTCGTGCTCCATCTGTTATTCTTTCTCAAGCTAAAGGAGGTTTGTCTATTTCTAACTTCCAGATAATTAATCTTTGCTTTCAGGTATGGTAACACTTGATTTGATTGCTGATGCAGACATCTACATTGATCAAACCAACACTAAAGTCGGAACAATCACAATCGCTGCTACCGTAGTATTGACAGCAAGAATTGGAGGAGGAAGACTCTCCGGAACTGCTGAAATCACTCAACTTCATCTTTCGGATAGAACTGGTTCTTTGGGTCTTCCACAGGATGCACTCGATAATTTAGGAAATCTCGGAAAGGAATTGTTGCAAAAGGTTTGTTTTGGTTTTTTTCAGGTTTTTTTTCAGTTGTTTCTTCTAAAATAATTCTTTGTAGGTTGCGAATGATGGTCTCCAAAAGGGAATCGCCATTTCCATTCCACAAAATCTTCCACTTCCAATTGGAATCATCAATCCAGATGTTCATATTGTGGAACACGGACTTCATATTGCAACAGATTTCACGATTTCCCCATCACTTCTAGGAGGTGGTGGTTGTTAGATGAGATTTTTATTCTACTTTTTTTTGTTTTTTCAATTTCATCCCGGCCATTTTCCAACTCTCTCATTTTGATGTTTCTGTTGATGATCCACTGTTCTTTTGCTTTAAAATAGTGCCTCTCCCAACCCAATCTAATTCCTTTTTTCCTTAATTCTGTAGCTGTATATAACGAGAACTTTCATTCGGAAATAAGTTATTTTTCTTCAATTATTCCTTTTCTCCTCCTCAAATTTGCTCAATTCTTCTCTCTTCTTTTTCTTAAGTTCTACTAATAATTGTACTATTAGTTGATTGCTCATTCCTGCATTTTCAATAACGGAAGTACCCAGAATTCTTTCTTCTTTTTCTAAACTCTGGCTAGCGCTGAAATGACCTTTTTTGTTTTTTCTTAAAATGTTCTAAACTATAAAAACATTC
Organism: Caenorhabditis brenneri; assembly: GCA_000143925.2. Lineage (NCBI taxonomy): Eukaryota > Metazoa > Nematoda > Chromadorea > Rhabditida > Rhabditidae > Caenorhabditis > Caenorhabditis brenneri. Next base: position 78,104 of record GL380512.1, read on the forward strand.
CAAAATTGAACTTTTGATGCATCTTTTTCTTGAGTCTGTTCTCCGGACAACTAATAATTTTAAGGAAGTAATGACAATTGTAAAAATGTATGTATTTAGAAATCCAGGATGAGGTCCGGAAAGTACCGTTCCCTGAGTGTTCAAGTACAAAAGATGTTCATAATTACTCGTGGATTGTTGAAGGAAAATTTGATGTCCTTGTTTACGAAGGGTGAAACAACAGTAGTTAAAACAATTTTGACAAATTATTTGAACTGATTGAAAATCTCATACCGGAGAGCAAACCCTAATTAACAAAAAAAGAATGCATGTGAGAGAGAACTCTCATTGTCTTTAATCCATTTGTGACCAATGGAACAGAGAGGGAATATCCTTGTGCGAAGGCAGTACTATCAAGATCCGAGATCTGAGGTACTCAACAGAAGAGGGTCCGTGTATGGTCCACCACTCTTCTTCTTTCTCTCTCTCCTCTAATCCTCTGGCCTTTAGCACGAATACACTTTCCATCGATTTTGCCACTAACCACCAAATTATAAGGAAAATGGACATTGATTATTCGGAAACCATTATTAATATTTTCGAAGTACTCAAAATAATACATCGTTTCTTGACAAGAAAACTTGAACGAAAACCTGAAACGTTTTCGCTGGATTCGAAAAGTTTCCTGTTTTACCACTTTCAATTTTACAGGATAAATCAATCGAGTGACAATGTTCTGGTGAATTTGTCAAAAGTATACCATAAACTGGAAAATATATTTCGTTTTGAAAGAAAACCCGATTTGATTTTCTCAACTGATTACAAAAAAGTAATAAGTGTGCAGGAAGTTCTCAGTGATCCGATAATGCGGAACTGGGGATCATGTCAATTCGAAGGTGAAACATTGGATTTGGAAGATTTGAAATTGGTACTGGATATGGCCTCACCTGATAGGTCATTTGCTTCTAAGGCTAATGGATATCCGATTGACTTTAGACATGAAAACGTAAGTTTTTGTTTAAGGTCCAAGGGAAAGTGAATGATATTTTTAGGCTTTCAAATTCAAAAACATGTATTATAAAGATGCTCGTTGGGTGAAAATGGAAGATCTTTACGCACTAAAAAACTGTTGCGATGTGGTTTTAGGAAGAACAATGTTCACTCAGCCAGAAATCAAAGCATTCATTAATCATTGGGTAAACAGTGAGTTCGATATGTTTTGGCTTCTGGATGTCTTCACAGAAGAAGAGTTCGATACAGTTGATATACTTGATGGCGTAACTCTTCTACACATCGAACAAGCAGATGGAGTATGTTTGACGTGAGTTTGAAATCGTCTACAGTTATTCATAAAGTGTTTTCAGTATGGCGAAAGCGACGGAAACCAGAAAGAAAACGTAGCTTTGTTTCTCCAACACTGAAAACAGTTTACTGTTGACAGCATGGGCTCCAGGGGAATTCATATCTGGCGAAGGAGATAAATTCGATAAGGCAATCAGAAACAGAGAAGGAGTTATTGAATTGTTGATTGAGAAGAAGCAGCTGGAAATGGAATTGGAATCAGCAGATGAAGAAAATAAACAATACATTCCAAAGAGATTGAATCAATTGGAGGATGAGATCGAAAGCTATGGAGTTTTTTTCGCTAACGGAAAAGCCACGTTGCGACTACCAACACTATAAATTACCTATATCTTTTAAACGTTCTTGCCTTGATTCCTTCTTCTTTTTATTGATTTTAATGTTACTTTTTCAGGGGCTCTTCCGATTCCATTCTGATGCGGGTAGTTTTGCAATGGGGTAGGGACTGTCTTGAGTGTACTCTTCATTTTGAACACTTTATTATTACGGCTCTCAACAAAGTCTTTTATGACACGCTACAATGATTATACATTGCTACGAAACTCCGTAATTTTATTGTTGAAAATCAAGTGCTCTTCGATGGTTTCCAGTTCTGAAATTGCGCCATATGGTAGCGATTGGTACCGTCCAAGGATGTCAAAAACAAGGATAGACATGTGTAGCCTGCTCCATATATTCCTGACTGTATTTTTTTGGAAATGTTCATTTTTAAGATCAAATACTGTTCAACGAAAAATCAAGCAGGGATTTAATTTAATTTAATTTATCTAGCCAGATATCAAAGAACAGGATAAAAAGAGTTCAGTTCAATTTAGGCCTGATTTCTTGCTGGAGTCGTTAAAGCAGCCCACTCCTTCTTCTGACATCTAGCCATTCGCATCCATATACCACCCGGCAACCCTGCATCTCGGAGTCTCCTCATCAGCTCGTCCTCCCAACGTAACACCGGTCGCTTTGCATCTCTCTTGTACTCTGCTCCACGTGGAAACCACTCAGAAATCCTCCGTGACCATTTCCTCACATCCGCGTTGGCGACCTTTGTTGCCCATTTGACCTTTCTCTTCCACGCAAGCTCTGTCACACGTGGTAGCCTTGTTCTGTTGGCAATTTCTTTGTTCCGAACTCGATCCAGCCTCGTTATTCCTAGCATGGCTCGCTAGGAATAACGAGGCTGGATCAAGCAGGAATATATACGGAAAACTACAAATGACTGTCCTCGATTTTGTTAGCTTTGTTGCCATCCTAATACTGTAAATCATTGGTTCTGTTCTAAGTCTAAATAAAATCTTGTTTGAAAACAAAGAAATGGGCTATCAATGGCCTATAAAACTCTTCCACTATTTCGCCCATTATTCTTCGTAAAGCAGGACGTTTGTACTACGTTCCAAAAATATTCAAATATCGATGAATCACAATTCCTTCGGCTTCTGTCCTTGGTTCTTTTTGTTAGTCACCTCTCCGTTTTCTTTTCTTTGGCCTTGCCAAAAATGAAACAAAAAATGCTTTTGGATCAACGTCATGTTGCTTTTAGTCATATATTAGAGTAGTACATATGTAAATGACACATTCGAATGAACCAAAAGGGGATACCGACATGTGTACAGGGTGGCCGATAAGTATGTAGAATTTTATTTTCCAGTTTTCTTCGAATCTGGACATTAGGTATTCAAATCAAACTGATTTTTTGATCAATGAGATGCCATTTATCAGTTTTCCAAAAAAAATTTGGAAGTTGGAATCCTCCGCAATGATCCACGGTGCCAGACGCTCTGGAACAAAAGGGACGGTGCGCCGGAGGCAATAGTTACCTATTTCGGGTTATGTCTCGAGACATACATTCTTGATATAGTTGTTCTTTGTGTGGAAGTTAGCCATGACCTTGACCTCCAAGAGCATCAAACAGAAAATTCCGAAAAGATCAGATACAAGGAGAAATCTGACCAGGTACCGTCGCCACAGAAACCAGGAAAAGTTCCTTCGAGTACTGATTTCGTTGTTTTGGGCAATGGGACGGAGCCCAAGCGTGTTATAAAGTGGGAAACAGCTGGCTAAAGTCTCTAATGGGCCATAAAAGTGCAAAACCAACTTCCGGTACACTCACGAGCTGAATTTCACATTAACGCAATGAAAACCAGCGGAATTTCTCATCATGATATCAGTCAGACTCAATCTATAACAGACTTCGACAAAAGCTTGCGGCGGGGTAAATAACGTTTTGAAGTCTTCGCTCAGTGGTTTGACAACAATTAGGAATGTTTTTAAAAGTTTAGGATTGTCACAATCATGAAAATCTCTTCATCACACCATAGGCGGCGCACATTGCCTGTTTTTCATGTGTGGCATGTTGTTGGAATGTCCTCATAGTTTGGTTGAAATTCAAAGTTATGTCTAATTATTTTTTTTGCTGTTTATATAGATCCTATATTTTGGAAAAATATCGAAAGTTCTTGATCTTTTTGAAAATCTGAATTAGCAACACGTCAGGATCACCCAGAAAACAATTCTACATACTTATCGGCCACCCTGTATGTTCCAATGTGTCATCGGAAAAGTTCAAATAGAAAAGAGAGAACCAATGTTTTTGATGGTATTAGCTAAAAAAAGATGTTTTTTATGTCAATAGCGGGATTCTTTGATCTAACAGTCTATTAATTTTTAGGATACGCCATATGAACATCATGGATTACAACCAGATGATGAAACTGAATTATATGACGTTTGCACCAAAAAAACTGCGAATCGATCAGTTTTCAAAGCAAACTCGCCGACTTTATTCGGCTTATAGGCGATGTCCTGAGAAGATAGGTTATCAGATAGGTTATCACTGTTGCTTTTTTGAATGGATTCGATTCTTATTGTTGGCAACTTTTCATTTTGAGCACAGGATATCGCTATCTGAACTGAAAACGGCAAAATGTTCGATTTTCCACCGGAGCAAAGTTGAAATATTCTTTCACTATTATAAGTTGTTGTTTAGGAGCAAACTTCAGAACCAAAACTTATTAAATAATCTAAGACTGTTCTCATTACCGTACCCCTATTTCATTTGACAACTCTCCCAGAGTCGATTCACTTCCTTCGAAAAAAAAACCATTTGTTTCTAATGTCACCACTTTTAAATTCTCTATTCACACAGCCCTCTCATTCTCATTTACTCCGTCGTTACTTTTTATTAGGTTACAATAAAGTGTGAACGAAGGTTAAAGTGCACCTGTTGTCCATTCGAAAGAAAAAAGTTCAAATGTATGGGGATAGAGAAGAGGAAAATATATTTCTATGCAAAAACTATGGGAACTGGAAGGAACAAATTGGAGAGGAAGTTCCCGATCACTGAAAAATCTTTGGTTCTTGTGTTTAGAACGGCATCAATTCAGAACATCAATATCGCCGATACAGTATCCCCTATTGAAAATCCTTCTTGATTTTTTCGGAGAATGTTCAAAATATCATTCAGATATTCATCGATGAATCCATGTTCTTTTCTTCTTTCTCCTCTTCTTTTTCTATTCAATATTCTCACTTCTAAAACCAGAACCAGAACCTTTTTCCCGAGAGAAAAAGAAGAAGCTTTTCGTCATCCTCTTCCCGACCCGATCGGGGTCATTCCCGAAACTTGTGTGTCTGCGATCTCTTCAAATCTAATACTATTTCTTCACTCCAGGATTAATTCATGATGATCCATCACACTCACAAGCATAACGAAAAGAAGAACCAATTGAGAAGAAAACGAGTGAAAAGTATTTTGGAAGAAGAAGGAAAAATACAAGAATGGTCTGATGAACAAATGAATGAACAGGCGGGTGGAAGTGTCAAGTGTCTCTCGTTTTCTTTTTACTTTATTAGCTTCGAATGTTCCAGGACAGAAAAACAATCTGGATAAAGGTTTCAATATCAACTTCCATTATCAAAATATGGGTGAACAGAACCTTTAGGTATGGTGTCTCTTTAGAAGACTTTTCTAGAAAAAATAGAAACTTGGTGAAGTGTAGGTGACTGGAAATCCCACAGAATATCAAAGAACACATGTAATAAGAGAAATTGGAATTACAGGCTCATCGTGAATCCAACATTCTCATAAATCTTCCAAAAGCTCCGAACATCCCAAACCAAATCAAGAAAATTCAGTGTTACGGTTTTTGCTCTTTCTATTTCTCTTTGAGATTACAATGTTTATTGTTTGGATTACTGTATTAACAGCAGTACTTCTTGTACTTTTGACCTTACCTTCAGCCTGGGAATCTACAAATCCTGCTCAAAACCTTTTCCATAATTCCATACTTTACTAATGAAAAAATAAGTATATATGCACTGAAAAAAGAGAATCACATCCGTCCTAAGCATCCGTATGAAGCTGTTCAGAATTTGTAGAGAACGTAGTTTCCATAGAAATCAATGTATCATCCAATGTTTCATGTTCCTTTTTGTTCCTATTCCCTATTCCGAATGATCCGCTTTCCTTGTGTCTTTCTTTCGTTTTTTTGCATCGCAATGTGTGCTGAGCACCAGTTCTTTTTGTCCGTTGCCACGTCAAAGAGCTCCTGGTGAGACGTCTGCTTGAGGAGAAGAAATAGTATTGATCGGAAAGAGATTCAGACACGAGAGACACAAACTCATCGGAAGGGAGAAAAAAGAGACAGGAAAAAAGATGGTGGTGATGGTGTGGTGTAATATTTTATGATGGTCACAGGAAGGATTGCACCAGACGTCCAACGACCGACAGAGGGCATCCGTCCACAAATGTTCCTTCGACAACTTTTTGGTGCCATGAATCAATCAATTCGAAAGTTGAAATGGCAGAGAGCCACATGTCGGAATTTGAAAATTTGAAAACTCCAGAACATCTAAATCTGTTGAGTAGATGGTCAAAGCACCTCGGAAGCTGTCAAATCGGTCTGTATTTTATTGAGCTGCAATTTAACTGATTGAAGCAATCTTGTAGACCATGAAGAGCTGTATCTTTTGACGATCACGGCCTGATTGAGTTATCCGTGACCCTGTTGCAGAAAACTTTGGTGAAAACTGTTTCCATTGAAATTTAGTTTTCTTGAGAAGTCAACTCGAAATTCCAATATCTGCTCTCCAAACCGTGAGATACTTTCGAATAAAAAAACTTTCTAAGTTTTAAAACCGGAATGAATAGGTTGGGAAGCGGTTTTTTTTTTTCTAAATATTCTGATGGAAGATTTAATTTTTATGTCCTAGTTTTTGAGTTCTTTTCGGAAACCTTTTTTCCAGTCATTCCTTCCGGACAAGTTTCTTCTCTTCGTACATTCCTCGAGCTTCTTCATTTTTCCAAAAATGAGAAAAAAATGACTTACCGTTTCTAATTGAATTCATGCCGTTTTTGTTTCGTGTTTTTCCGTTCTACATACTTCTTTACATTCCATATCCATTTACGATATAGTATGGGCATGTAGAAGAAGCATGCAGCTCGGCACGGCATTTCAAAAGAATTATTTTTCGAAGAATATAGTTTTGGAATATCAGCCAGAAAATAATAGGAATGGAATGGAATGGAGAGTTGAGGGGAAGTCTCTAAATATTGAAAAGAGTGGATGGTTAGAAAAATCAGGAATGAAAAACCTGGCGGTACTCTTTTGACTATTTCTGGTTCTAGAATTCCATTTTTTTCGAGCGTGCGCCTCTTTTTTGACCTACAAAACTTCAAGAAACTGCTAAATTTGATCTCAAATTCTAACATGGTGGGAATGGGATTTCATCAGAAGTAGGCCTAAAAACGTTCACTTCTTTTGAGTGTCTACAGTCTTCTGATGAGGAAGAAACGAGGAGAGATTTGTAAGAGATGGGTGGGGTTGACCTAAGAAGAAAAGGTGCGCACTGAGCAAATACCTGTGCACACACAAACTCACCCTCTTCTTCTTCTTCTTCCTCCAATTCTTCCGCCTTATTCAACTCATTCCTCTCCTCCGTCATCGCCGTCTTAACAGGCAAAAAAGAAGAAAAAGAGAGAGAGAGAGAGAGAGGTGGTTACGGAGGGACGATATATATTTTAAAGAGGGAGTGATCGGAAGAAATGTAGTGCGCCTTTCGGTTGGTTTGGTGGGGACTGGCTGTGTCCCTTGTCCCCTCCCTTCGTCGCTTGTCCCTCTTAGCTCCGCCCACTTTTTTGGAAAGGAGGCGTACCTTTTCTCTTTCTTTCTTTATTTCTCTCTCTCTCTTTATCTTGGGTAGAAGAGAGAGAGAGATGAAGAGTTGTTGTACAGTTGGAGCACCAGACGAAACGAGTTATCATTAAATAGTATGAAAGATGAAGAGACACAGACATAGATGACTACTGTAATAATTTGAGTCCATTGTGGAAGAAATCGGATATAGTGGCGGTAGAATGGAAGAAGAAGGGAAACTTATTAAGATCTGAAGATCTTGAAACCAGATACTCTTGATTGATAAAAAAGAACCGATGAAGGAAAAAAATAAGTGGGCTGAGCCGGGGATTGATCCCGGGACCTCTCGCACCCTAAGCGAGAATCATACCACTAGACCACTCAGCCACGGATAAAACATGTTTTCGATGGAAAACAGTTTTTTCACGTGATGTTTCCTTCTTCCCGAAATGATTGCAGCCTTGTTCTTCCGTACAAAAATAATATTGGAGAAGAAAAAGGAAAAGGAAGAATGAGAAGCACTTTTTCATTCTCACATAATAATAGACATTTGTTATACAGTTTCCGGTTTTCCGGGTGTAAGAAAATGAAAAGAACACAACGGAAACTTCCTTGGTTTACTGTATACATTGTCATGTTGGAAGTTTCTGAAGAAATCGTACTCGGAGAAAAAAAACGTGTGCAGTTTTTGCAGCACTTGGTTGAATCCTGATGATTCTAAAAGTCCAATTTTTCTGCTTTCGAAACAATTCGAGTTCTCAGTTTTCAGTTTCAAATATCTTCCATGATCCCAGACTGATTCCAGATCTTCCAAGAATTCCAAAACACAAATTGTAGCCAAAGAATTGCTGACCACCCGGAAGAAGATAACTTCTTATCTCATCAATCACTGATTTCTGAACACCTTTCTATCCATGAGAATCTATCCTCCCTCGCAATCGATCTTCTTTATTTCTTCAGAGTTTTTCTTCTTCTTCTTCTTCTTTCTTCAGAGAGAGAGAATGCTCCGAACGTGTTTTCATCCGTTCTCTGTATATCACTTTCTCTCTCTCTCTCTCTCTCTCTCTCTCTCTCTTTGATCCATTCACTATCTCTGTTAACGTCTTTTCTCCGGGGGCGCTTCGTCTTCTTCTTCTCAAATTGAGAAGAGAAGACCTCCCGCCACTCTTCTTTGAAGAGACAATCTGTGAACTTTGGCAAACTGTCAAAGTGTCTAAGTCTCTCTCATTTATCCATACTGTCTTAAACTGAGGGAAGTAGGAGGAGAAGAAGGTACTCGACTCTCTAGAGCTCTCTGTCCAATGTGTAAAAAGAGATATAGAGAAAGGGAGGGAACTGATTTCTTCTGAGTCTCTCCGTGTGGGAGGACTGTAAACCGTGAAGAGCTGCCCGAGTGCACATTTGTCCTTTATATCTCTCGAGATCTCCACCACCTTTACACTCTCTAATTTTGTTCTCTCAGACAAAAATCTCTTGTGGGAGCCGAGAGGTAATGAAAGATCAAGAGACGCAGAGGAAGAGAAGGGCTCCCGTTGCTCAGTTAAGACCGTTGAGAGCCAGTTGAGAAAGAAAAATGAAGAAGGAAAAGTCATTGAAAGAAGGAAGAAGAAAGGCGTTTTCCGTTAAATTTGCAAAATGAATTTCGAGTGTGGGAGGAAGACAATTTTAAGAAGATAAATGAGAAAATGACCAGATAATTACTCCGGAAACCTGTAGGATAACTAAAAAAAAATAACAGCTAAAATCCCATTCCGGTGAAATCCATAGTTAATTTCTTTCCACAATCAACATGATTCAGGATGTATTTGGACGTGGAAACACAAATTGCATACTGTACACAATGATGTTTTCTCAGTTTTTATTGTTTCTTATTTTCGTGCCAAAAGTTGAAAAATCAAGGAAACAATGTCGAATGATAGTGATAATAGGTTTGTGCATAACTCTCTCCTTTTCATATTTCATCAATTCAGTTCAAATCATAAAGAATGTGAATTGTTCGTCGCAGAAGCGGCCAGTTTTGATCGTATTTACCACAATACAGATGTCGATTCGGAACCAAAATCTCTCATTTTTCGAGCAGGATCCCCTGTGAATAGAGCTCAATGTAAGCATTTTCAGAGATATTTTATGGTTTCTACATGGTTTCAGCACTTGAACAATTATTAGAATTCGTGACGAGTTTGGGACAGGATGATTTCAAGAAAACTAAAACAAAACAAGGTTCTTTTTTGGGATTTTTGACAAAGCGAATGGTTGAAAAGGTTTGAGTTTTGATAGTTTCGATACCGATAATCCAAAAATCGAGTACGGATTTATCAGAGCAGCTTATTTCGATCAACTTTGCAAAAAGTGGTCAAGTGACAACTTTTTGATATTTTTGAACACTATTCAGATATGCTACTTTGAACATACAGCAGACCTCTACCATAAGATTTGCGGTATGCAACTCATAGTAGATGTTACGTCAAATACCACGTAATACCACCACCCGCCAGACCCAGTTCTACAGTAATCTGACCCTTCTCCCCCCGTCTCGTTTTCTTAGTCTCCCAATGAGATAATAACGCAATATAAACCCAAATTGCGTAATATTAACTGAGCAAATGGATCCACATAGAACCGATTCCTCATCCTCTGTTCTTTATTCTCTTCTTTATTTGTGAGAGAGTTGCATCGGTAGAATAAGAAGAAGAAGTCATTTGCTTGCTTAACAATACAAATTTGCATAGTTGTTGAGAAAGAAGAGGTCAACAGTACAAGTAGATCAAAAAGAAAATGAAGAAGAAGATGTTGATTATTGTTGTCGAGAGGTTTCTGAGAACCTGGTTATTTTATAGAGACACTAGAGGTATAGGTCCATGTATTTCGTAGAACTTGTATGAAAACAGCCGCTTACCTCCTGAAATTCATTGGAATTTTGAGCTTGTTCAACATTTTAAACTAGAAGATTGAATAAAAAATTGAACCTTGGGATACTGCATAGGTACTACGAATTTGGCAACCACCGCTGGCGGAGGAACACATCTGCAGTACTACAGTACCCTCATGCCATGACTCTCTAGCTCGATGTAGTTTTCTGTTTCATTTTAGTTCTGAGGAATCGTATCGCATTCATTTACTGTCAAATTCGATTGCAGGAAGTATCGATGCCTGGTCAATTTGCCACGTATTACCTCGTAAATGACAGTTTCGATTCACCAAATCCACCGGATGACTCGAATGTTACTTTGAATCTCTATGTTTGTTATCTGAACACCCATCATTCACACAGGTTTTTAAATTGATATGTCCCACAAAACATTTGAAATTCGAATTCAGACATTATCCCATCATCAAAAAACCGGAACCGAACTCTAGTCGAGTTTTCTTTCAATTAGCTCATTATGATCTTTCAAAGCCCTCAGATGAACCTATCTTCACTTCCATTAAATGCCTTCTGAAACACTATACTGAATTCGTCTACGTTCAATCAATTAGCGACTCTGGTGAACTCAGTGTTGAGGTGTTTCCGAATTGAACTTTTGAAATTAATTATCACTTCACTTTTCATTGGCAATAAACATTTTGAAACGAAATTAAAACTGTGAAGAAAACAAGGAGAAGATGAAAAACAGGAAGAGAGATGCACCCGTTCCGGCAACAAAAAAAAAACAAAAAAA
>GL380513.1:0-22563 GCA_000143925.2 Caenorhabditis brenneri
GGAGCCAGTCAAAACACGGAGAGCACAAAATGAAACAGCCTAATCTGTGTCATTTCGACGTTGTAGGGATTGAATTGCATTAGTTTCATAAATACTTTTGTTGATATATGTAATCTTACGATTATTTTAGAGCGAAGAACATCTTTGGTCGAAAAAAAAGGTCTTCTTTTGTTTTGTTTCTTATTATTTCCGTTCTCAAACAAAAGGAAAAGTAGAAGAAAAACGAAAATTGTAAACAAATATTTATGACGTCGAAAAGAGTTTTCTGAAATGGAAGAACTCGTTCATTCGGGATCTCAGAATTCAGAAAAACACTTCGAAAGATTGAATATGAGAATCTTGGACAGTAGAACTATCAAAAACGTTTATTTAGCAGCTTATGGAGAAAAGAGTACAACACATTATAACTTCACTTGAAAAGACTGTTCTCATTCTGATTCAGATGTTATGAATGTTCAGTATCCGCCAAACTCCAAAAAAGAGCATGAATTCCCGCGAGAAAGATTTTGATTCGAATACTGGTAGCCATCACTTCATGCATTTTTATAACGGATTTGATTCATGCTTTACCCTTATAATACACAAACGATGTTGATGTTTTTAGTAACATCATGCAATCACAATTCCAAAAATGTTTTAACAGAGTTTATGCTGATTTTTTCTAGTAAATTATGTTTGAAATTTCGATACAACTCGATCTTTAACAACACGTTAGAAGGAATCATTAAATATTGAGATCTTATGTCGTTACGAGCATCTCCAATTTCAAATAGCAGCATTTTTTGTCACGTCTCTGTTCAATATTACTCAAAATCAAAGTCAACAGTTATTTCAAACTATAAATGATAGATAATTGAAGATTCGTGGATGACAACTTTTTCCGATTTCTGAAGATATTCAAATTGAAGACCAGGCAGAAAGACATTTTGTGTTTATGTTCGAAATGTATTCGTGCCTTTTTCAGTTCCATTCGTTTTGTTTTTTTTTCTTCTACAAGGAAGTTTCAAAACCACATTCTGATAACCACGGAATGCCAACTCAATACATTATACCCTTTAACTCATCAAACGCAATTCAATTCGATATCATATTTCATTTCGTCAGAGAGCAACGATTCTGTAGACTGATATGAATGAGAAATGAATAACAAAAAACATTTGAACTTCAAAAACATTCTTATCGATGCATCTGAGTATAAAAATGAAGATATCGAGAAGAAAACTAGGGTAGATCATCAGAATGTTTCTAAACCATCGTCCACTTCTCGTTCTTCTTTTATTCTTGGCTGCAAGTCCAGTTGATGTCGTTTCGAGAGTACTGTATTCTGATATTGATTCGAATCCAGATGGATATCCAGGAAACGATACAATCATCCCATCACAACTGGATATCAATCCATTGCATCTTCTTTGTCCAGTTTGTAGTATTCTTCAAGGAGTCGTTGGATTGTTATTGGGTCCTTTACTAGGAGGAGTTGGTCTGAAACAACTTGCCATTTTCATTTGTTCCGTCGTTTTGAGTACTCCAATTAAACTGTTTGTTGTTCCGAATCTCATTTGCGCAGTTGTTTTCGATGTGAGTTTTCTTTTTGTATCCTGTCTTCAAGAAAATCAATATCTTTCGGTTTATCTACCGTAGTAAATTAATCATGATGCTGATTTTTGTGTATTGAAAAGGTACGGTATTTCATTGAAGTTCTCCCATACTAAGAACTTTGGATTTTGCGAGTAAGCAGATATTAAGATGGGGCTTCAAAACTAGAATTGTCCTAGAACACGTCCTATTTTTAAAAAATTCAATTCAAATTCCGAAATCTCTTCTATATACTAAAGGAATAGCTCTGTGTGTGTGTGTGTGTGTGTGTCTGTGCCGCACTTATCCCTGAATAACTTTTGTACCCCTTGACCGTTTCCTATCATATTTGGCATGTAGTCATGGGTCACCGAGCGCTTCAATTCTATAAAGTTGGAAGCACGGGTTACTGTAGGATTACGGTAGCTACAGTAACCAGATAACTCAACAATAGCTAGAAAACGGGTTCGAAGTGCTCAGAATTGTTCCATTTTTTGCATGTACTATCTAAGGAACCTCAATAGTACACCAACAAAAAAGGGTGCAGATTACTGTAGGATTACGGTAGCTACGGTACTCCGAGAACTCAACTGACAAGCCCTTGATGGATAACCTTTCAGAACATTCTCCTTCTCTCCAGAAACTTCTAGAAACTGACAGAAACTTCTAGAATGTTCTAGAAACTTCCAGAAATTTCTAGAAAGTTCTAGAAACTTCCAGAACTTCCAGGAACTTCTAGAAACTTCTAGAAACTTTCAGAAACTTCTAGAAACTTCCAGAACTTCCAGAAACTTCTAGAAACTTCTAGAAACTTCTAGAAACTTCCAGAAACTTCTAGAATGTTCTAGAAACTTCCAGAAACTTCGGCTCTTTATGGACTGAGCGGTGTTTTGAAAAATACAGCGGTGTATTGAGATTTCAGCGGTGTATTCAAAATTCGCTTAATACAGCGGTGTTTTGGAAAAAGTTGCTTCAGCGGTGCAATTAGTTCAGCGGTGCAATAGGTGAAGGTCAAAATTTGATAAAATGGCGGTGTAATGGCGGAAAACAGCGGTGCATTCAAAATCTCATGATGGTAATTATATTTTTTTCCAGCATTATATTTTTCTGTTGTTTTTTGTTTTCTTTTTTAGTTTCTATTATACACTTTCATTATAATAATTTCCGGGCTTCAACCTACTCGATTTTGTGCTCTAAAAAGCATTTCTGTTGTGTTCCCTAAGCCTGTTTTGATGGTGGGCCAACTAATTGAACCCTCGAAAGCGTAAAACACCACCATTGAACCAAGCTTAGGGAAGACACGGCCCAAGCGGAGCAAAAGTCGATCCGGATGAGTCCTGGAAAATATTTTTTCAGTCCCGGAAAAGTTATATTGGGTCCCGGGTATTTCTATGATCCCGGTCCCGAAAAAGAAATAAATAGCCGGGTTTCGGATAAGAACCAATATTTCTTTGCACCGCTGAAATAGCTATTGCACCGTCCAGGTGACTTCGTTTCTTTGCACCGCCATTTTAACCAATACACCGCTGTTTTGTTTTTTTCTTTGCACCGCCGTGCTGTCGCGTTTGCACCGCTGAAATCTCAATACACCGCTGTATTCATAAACACCGCTGTATTTTTCAAAACACCGCTCAGTCCATAAAGAGCCAAAATTTCCTCAAATTTTTTTTTTCAAAATTCTCAATTCGATCTACAGAAGTTTCTAGAAATTTTCAAATTTCGAAAACTTTAAAAAAATTTTCTCGAGTCCAGAAGATCCGAGAATCTGAATTTTCAGATTTCTTGTCTTCAAGATTTTTAGAATTTTCCGATTTCCAGATTTTGAATCCCAAATATTTGAAAATCCCAAAAAATTCAAGACCCTCCAATTTCAAAATTTTTGGCTTAGGTTTTTAAGAAAATCTTCTGGAATTCTGGAATTCAAGTTTTTTCTTGAATTCATTTTTTTTCAGATTTTTCAAAATTTCAAACTTTTGGGTCCCGTCACGAAAATCAAAATATACTTTTTTTTTCCAACCTAGTCATTATTATACTTATATTGAAGCTCTCAACTATCTGATTCTAATGCGCTATTTTACGATGTTGAACTCCTACAGTAACCCGACCGTAACCCGGGTTACTGTAGAAAAATAGAAGCCTCGACTATGGGGTTCTAGACCCCAGGTTTAGACCCCAAAAGGCTTGTATTTTTCGGAGTTCTGGATAATAATCTGGTAGATCAAAAAATTCGCTATCGATTTGTATAAATATCATGTAGGGTTGTTTCAGAAAACCTGGCTGAAAAATCAGAAAATCTCAAAATTTTCGGTTCTCCAGATTTAGACTGGAATTCTCTTAATTTCGAAGTTTTTCCGAAAAATCTTATCTGAAAAATTTTTGGGATTCAAACTCCAAGAAACCTGTCTTCCAAAGTCCTAGGAGCTGACAGCTCGAAACTCTTAAAAAATTTCAATTTTTTTGAGTCTGAAATTCCAGATTTTTTTCTCCTTCTTGTACTTTTTCAGTCATAAATTCCGGAATTCTCGCATCTAAAATTCCATAAAAACCTGTGATTTCTGTAAAAACCTTCTACTCCAAGTATATGAAAAAAATAAACACTTCATGTTCTTCAGTTCCTCCTCCTCCCCCATCTTTTCCGAATAAAATTGGGAAAAAATATAAAAAATCCTGTTTTTTTCTTCTCTTCGTTTGCCAATTACACTTTACTGTACACCTCCTTTTGGAACCAATTCAAATAATCTCTCGTTCTCTGTGTCTCACTCATTGAAGGAGGGGTCAGTAATTAGAAAAGGACTCCGCCCCTTTTTTTAAGAATGAGACAATTTTTATATTTAAGACCATAGATTTCACTTTTTCTTTTTTCTGAGTTTCGGTTTTTTTGAAATTTTTAGTTCCTTTAATAGAAGGGCACCTTATGAGAATTTCCCAGAAATTCAAAAAAAAAAAATTTTTTTTTGAAAAATCGGATTCTTAAAATTCTGAAATTCTGATACTAGAATTTCGAAGATTCCAGATTTTTTCAAAAAATTTTTTTTCAGAAAAAAAAGTTTCAGAGATCTCATTTCCAGAAATTTCAGAATTCTGAAAAGTTTCAAATTTCCGAAAATTTAGGATTACCGCTAATTTTTGTTTTTGCACGAGAATTAAATTGCTAATGAGTTTCTGGGAATTTTACTTTTCTTGTCACGTGTATAGGATTTTCGAAAAGATGATCTTTTGATCGAAAAATTAGATTTTTGAAGGATTTTCCAGAATTTTCGGGACATTTTGAGAATTTTGAAAATCGAACATTTTCGAATTTTGGAATTTAGGTTTCAAAATTACTGAATTTTTGAGTATACGAAACATATATTCTAACAAAAAATTTCCAGAGAAAAAAATTCTGAAATTCTAAAATTCCAGACTTCTCTAGAAAACCTGAATTCTCCAAAAAAAAAAGAATCTGAAATTTCGAGATTTTCTGTTTCTTAAATTTTGGGGTTTCAGAAAAACGGAAGCTTGAAATTTGGAAATTCCAGAATTCTAGTTTTTTCCAATTCCAGTATTCTCAAAAAAATCTGAAATTTGAAAATTTTAGATTCCCGATTCCTGATTTCAGAATTCTGGAATTCTCAAAATATCTAGGATTGCTCTTTTTTCTGAATTTTTCAAAAATTCCAGAATCCTCAAAAAAATTAGAAATTTCGAAAAATTTGGAATTTTTCGAATTTTCTGAGATCCCAACATTTCAAAACTCTGGAATTTTGAAATTTTTAGATTCCCGTTTCCTGAAAATTCCGAAAACTCCAGAATTCTTACTTCAGAGAAAATCCGAAATTCTCCAAAAAAAATTTGGAAAATACAAAATTTCAGAATTCTGGAATTCTCGAAATATCTAGAATTTTTTCTGAAACATTTTTCAAATTTTCACTTTTCCAAAATTCCCAAATCCTCCAGAAAATTTGAAATTTCAGATTTCCAGAATTTCCAAATAATCTGGAATTTTGAAATTTCAAAAAATTTCAAAAAATTCCTAGAAAACCCCTCCTCCCCGAGTTCTGAAGATCCCAAAATCTCAAAATTCCTTCAAAATGTGCCCTTCAATTAGAGGTATTCCCATCACATTTACCCTTTGCCTACCTCGTCCCCCTCCCCCACCCCCAATTTTTATTACTTTCTAGTATTACTCGTGTTCTTCTCATTCCCAAAAAATGTTCAAAACAACCTATTCCTTTCCCCAAAAAGAACAACTTCCTCTTATCACCTACGGTATCGTGTTTTCTCTTTTTTTCAGTCACTGCATTTTCAGTCATTTCAGCCTACTACCCCGCCCATTAGGAGATAAATAAACTGATAAGGGAAAAAAAGGAAAAAAGTTTTGGCAAAAAAAAAAAGTTGGAAACCATATTTATTTTTGATAACTCCCCCCAAATGAGTACTATTTTTTATTTGCTTATTTATTTGTTTCTCGACCGCGCCCTAATTTTTAAAAAGCAATAAGTTATTTTGAAATAATTTTGATGGCTCTAAGGGGTCTTGACTTATTTTTTGGGTCTATTTTTTTCGAATTTTTTCCAGATTTTCAAAATTTGGCGGGTAGATCAAAAAATTCTCTATCGATTGGTATAAATATCATACAGGGCTGTATCTGAAAATATGGCTGAAAAACCCGAAAATCCGATATCACTCCTAAAATTTTCGGTTTTTTGATTTTTCGAGCTCGTTTTTCTCATTGAACCCTATTCGAATTTTGTAATAAAAGGTAGATCAAAAAATTCCCAATCGATTGGTCTAAATATCATACATGGTTGTATCTGAAAATTTGGCTGAAAAAAACTGAAAATCGGATTTTTAACTTTTCAAGCGCTTTTTTATGTAACCCTATGTAATTTCAAAATTCTGGAAAGTTCAAAAAAATGATTTTGTAGATCAAAAAATTCTCTATCGATTGGTATGAATATCATACAAGGTTGAATCAGAAAATGGGGGTCAAAAACTGAAAATTTTCCGGTAGTTCGTTTTTTCATCAAATCTTCTGGAAAAACCCTATATGATATTTATACCCATCGACAGAGAATTTTTTGATCTACCGATTGGTGTAAACTTCCTATCAGGTTCTATCAGAAAAATACGTTTGAAAAGTGAAAAAATCAAAATTTTAGTTCTGAAAATTCGATTTTCAGATTTTCAAGCCGCATTTTCTGAAACAACCCTATATGATATTTATACCTATTGATAGAGAATTTTTTGATCTACAAATTGGAATTTGGGAACATTCGGTTTGTAGGGAGGAGAGAAGTAGCAAATGTTTTTTTCAAATTTTGGGTCCCACCACGAATTTTCGGAGAAAAACCTATATGAAATTTGTACCAAAAGGTAGATCAAAAAATTTCCTATCGATTAGTACAGCGTTCATATATGGTTGAATCAGAAAATTATAGCCAAAATCGCGCAAAAACTGGTTTTCCAGACCTCTATTCTTTTTGGATTTTCTCACCAATCAATAGAGAAATTTTGATCTACCCGCTTATTTTTTAAGGTTTCAAAATTACGAAAATTTCGAAAATTCTAACGTTCCCTCGGTCAGCTACAGTACTCCTATCACATGTCTCTACAAAAAAGGAACAGTGAGCTCACTATGTTGATATGTTATTTCCAAGAGAGGGGGCCCCCACAGGTACCAGGAGGTACCTGGGACCGTGTGCAAGAAGAGAAGCACATCTGACTCATCTTTCAGTGGAGAAGAGGAGAGGAAGGAAGAGACAGGGGTAACAACACATCATTCTTCAAAGGTCTCCGGATTTTTTGTGTTTGTTTTCCCCCACAAGGTGTCATTTCCCCAGTCCTACTGTAGTTTTAGGAGAGGTGACATGAAAATTCCAAAAAAAGAACCGAATTTCAGCATTAAGCTGGAATATTACATAAAAAATATTTTGAAGAACGTGGTGAGACCTATGCGCCTTTAAACTTGTGCTAGGACCCGGCTGAAAAATAGCGCAATGAAATCAGCTCGTCAAGAGCTTCAAAATGAGTATAATCATCACTAGGTTTTGATCTCTTCGGGTCTCTCCACGAAAATCACCGAAAAAAAATTTCTACAGTATTAACTTATTTTCGCGTCGAGACCCAAAGTGATCAGAACTTGGTCATGATCATACTCATTCGAACCGACTTGACAAGCTGATTCCAATGAGCCAATTTTCATAAGTCTAGAGTGAAAATTGGCAAGGTTACGGTAGTTTTTCAACTTTCGTGGTGAGACCCGAAAATCGAAAATTGCTCAAAACTTGGAATTACTCAGCTCATTCGAACCGGCTCGATCTGTTGATTCCACTGGTATAATTTTCATCAGTCTCACACAAAAACTGACGGAGTTATGGTAGTTTTTCAATTTTCGTGGTGAGACCCGAAAATCGAAAAATGCTCAGAACCTAGTCATGATTATACTCATTTTGAAGCTCTCAGCGAGCTGACCTCAAAAATTATATTGGTTTTGAGATTGGTGATTCCTGAGTCCCTGATAGTTACAGAAAAAATCTGAAACGAAATCTGGAATTGGGTCTGTAAGAGCACAAGTCCGTGTGCATCTGTCTGTCCGGATGTCTGTGTGATTCTCTTATCCGTTTCTCTTCCATTCTTTTTTTCGTCATTTTTTTCTTACACCTTCCATTATTACGCAACCCTGTCTATGTGAACACCCATTACGCGACCCCCCGTTTTTATAGAGATCACAAGAAAATTTGAGGAAATTAGTGTCTCGCCTTCCTTGAATCAATAAAAAAGTTGAAATTTCGGAAAAACATGGAAAGGTCGGAGTACACCTCTTCGACCTGTTTTTCAGGTGTCTCTCTCTCTCGATTCGAACGAAAAACACCACCTTTTTAGATAGGAAAGGAGATGTGAATGATAAGAACGTATGGTCGGAGGCTGACTTTTTTTGTTACTTTTACTTTTTTTTTTCGAGAGAAAAAGAAAAAAAAAGTTTTGAGATTTTTTGAATTTTGGCATCTATTCCAGGATTTTCTGTCTGTGTGTCTGAAAGCTCGATGTCCAAATGCTTGTCTGTCTGTTTTTCTGTCTATCTGTGTGTCCAAAGTTCATCTTAGAATATCTTTCTGGGAATGTCTGTCTGTGTGTCTGAAAGTTTGGATGTGCAATCATCAGTCTGTCTGTCTGTCTGTCTGTCTGTCTCTCTGTATCCCTGAACTCATGTCTGTTTGTCTGTATCTCTATATGTCTATCCGGATATCGCTGGTCTGTCTGTGTGTCTGAATTTCCTGATGTCTCACTCCCTCAAAATCAGTATGTCTGTCTGTGTTTCCGGATGTCAGTTTTTTGAAGATCCTCGGGACCTAGAGTTTCAGCTAGCCTGTCTGAAAGTGTCCAGAGGGTTTCTGGATTTCCAGATGTCCAGGATTCCCATTTGTCTGTCTGTCCATCCAAATATCCGGATGTCTCAAAAATACATTCCCTTCTCTCAACCCCTCAAGACTCCATTAACCTTTTCTCCCCCCTCGACGTCCCTCCCCCTCCTCTTACCGTTCTCTCCGAGAGTGAGGGGGCACCCCCTCACGGTGGCTCCGCCCCCTTTTTTATGCTGTACTGCTCTTTTTTTGTGGTGTTCGGGTCGTTTTCTCTCGTGGTTTTTTTTGCACTTTTTTTATTTTTATGGGAATCGGGGAGGACAACCGTTTAATGAGAATGGGAATTATGTGGTTTTTTTCCGGGAAACGATTTTTTTTCGAATTTTCTTTTTTTCCAGTACAAAAAACAGTTTTTTGGCGCCTCTTTTCACTGAAAATGAGGCTTTTTTGATGATTTTTCCGAAAATTGCTACAGTAAGACTTTTCCCTATCTCTCCCCGACCTCCCTGCGCCTTTAAACTTACCGTACCCCCCTTTCCCCTGAAAACTGCTCAAATCCATCGCTTTTTCTCCAATTTTTTTTCAAATTCTCGCCAAATCTTTATTTCAAATTTTCAGATCACACATACAGAATGGATGAAGATCAGAGTCAAAGTGCCAGTCCCAGTAGTATCTCACCACCGGAGGACTCTCCACAGATGAAGACGGCCGAGTTTGATTCGAGAATTCAGGTGGTCTATAAGACAGAGGATGGGATTGTTGAAGGTGAGTGGGGGGGGGGGGGAGGGGAGGACATCCGGAGAGACAGAGGGACAGACAGACAGACGGATAGACAGACAGATAGACAGTAAGACAGACATATAGAAATTCGGGCAGTCAGCTAGACAGATAGCACGGCAGATAGACAGGTGGACATCTGGACAAACATACAGACAGACATCCGGATAAACCGACAGACATAGAGTCAGACAAACATCTAGAAAGGCCTAGAGACGGATAGACAGAAAATAGGCATGCAGGCAGACATCCGGACATCCGTACAAACCGACAGGCAGAGAGGTTCTCAGGATTTTGACATCCAGAATTTATCTGAACAGACAGACAGGGCGAACTGACATCCGGACACCGTAAAAGGTTACAGACAGTCAGATAGCCAGAAAAGCAAACATACCGACATCCGGACACACAGATATACAGACAGACAATGAGACAAAGCATTCGGTCCTATTAGCTCTGGGAGTACGGAAATCCAGAGTGAGATGGACATTCGGACAAACTGACAGACAGACATCCGGACGCACAGACACACAGACAGAAACTCTCTAGGAAACCCGGACATCTGGAAATCCAGAAATCCTGAAGGTCCCGAGGATCTTGAAGTACGGACATCCGGATACACGGACAGACAGACAGACAGACATTTGGACACACGGACAGACATACAGACACAGACATCTTGACACATAGACAGACATACATCCAGATACATAGATAGACATCTAGTTTCCGAAACCTAAAAGGCCAACGCCACGCCTCCTCGAGTTTAAAGGCGCATGGGAGGTCTCACCCCGATCTTTCCCAAAAAAAACTTCTTACTGTACCAATTATCTATTCCAGAAGAGACCCTGAACGCCCACCGTCTCGTCCTCTCCGCCTACTCTCCATTCTTTCAACAACTCCTTCAGGATGCCACCTCCTCCACATCCACATCCACGTCATCATCCACGTCTTCAGAATCAGATGACCCCACTTCAGTGACGACGACGATCAAATTGGATTTGAGCGGATTTCAGAATGCGTTGAACGCGTTCAAAGTGATTCTGGAGGCATTGTACACAGGGGAGATTCAGTTCAAGAATGGAGTGACGCCCAGTGAGGTGAGTGGGCGGATATCTGGATGGACAGGGGGACAGACAGACGGGGGAGGGGTGGAGAGGGAGGGGGGAATGGGATATCTGGAAATCTAGACAGAGCGATAGACAGACAAAGCGGTAGATGGACAGTCAGAAAGACAGAGAGACATACAGACGGACAGACAGACAGATAGGCAGACAGACAGACAGACAGACAGAAGAACATACAGACAGGCAGACACACAGACAGACACAAAAAACATTGGGAAGTCTGAACACACCGACAGACAGACAGAAACCAAAAATAATTCGATTCCCTGTAGCGTTTGGACATCCGGAAATCTGGATGTACAGACAGACTCATCCGAATGTCGCTTGGAAGTCTGAAAATCTGGACATCCGGAAATCCAGACACAGGGACAGAAAAGCACACAGGTGCCCGAGTTTCTGTAGGTTCTGGACATCCGGACATTCAGAACACAGACAGACAGACACAGAAACCGAAAGGCTGAATAATATTCAGACGTGACACCGAGATAAACAGACACACAGACAGAAAAATCCTCAGCTATCCGGTCGTCCAGTTAGACATACAGACACAGAGACAGTTCGCCGGACATCCGGACATACAGACAGACAGAAAGAAAGACAGACATACAAACAGACAGACAGACAGGCAGACAGAACATCCGAACTTGTCACCAAAGAACATTTCGACATCCGAACTTTCGGACAGACAGACAGACGGACAGACAGACAGACAGACAGACAGACAGACGGACAGACAGACAGACAGACAGACGGACAGACAGACAGACAGACAGACGGACAGACAGGCAGACAGACAGACAGACAGGCAGGCAGACAGACATACAGACAGACAGACAGATAAACAGACAGATAGACAGACAGACAGACAGACAGACATACAGACAGACAGACAGACATACAGACAGACAGACAGATAAACAGACAGACAGACAGACAGACAGACAGACAGACAGACAGACAGACCTTCCCCGAAAATCCCAACTTTTTTCCCACCTTCCTCTACAAAAAAAACCCAGAGAAGTCAGACAAGAGCCAAAGTAAACACACTGATAACTTTACAATGTTCTCGTACAGTAATATTTTGAAATATGTAGTAGGGGAAAAGAAAAACATGACATAGTGAAGTGATAACAACCCCCCCCCCCCCCCCCCCTCTATTTTCAAGTTGGAACCTTAAAGGGACAGAGGGCAGGGAACAGATGATTCTAGATACTATTCGTCATGATTACACGTGATTCTCTCTTATTTTTCCTTTTTTTCCATAATCATTCTCTTCCAGGTCCTCCAACTAACCCGTCACTGTCAAATCTCGGGTCTCGACACGAAAATCATGGCGGCCGCCGGACAGTTGAACCTGGCTAACATGCTCCAATGCTCTCCACCATTTCTACAGTATGCCGCGTCGAATTCCTCCCAACCTCTTCAAAATTACCTGTCGAATATGATCAACTTGTGGACGAATCCGTTTTTTAGCGCGCTTTTCGGTGGCGGTGGACCGCCACCGGCACTGCCTTTTTCGCCGCCCAGTGATACCGAGAATAGCAGGTTGGTTTTGAGTTTTTTTGAATTTTTGGAAAACTTGGCGGGGTTTTGAAATTTTTGAATTTTGAAAAAAACATTTTTTTAATTTTTCGGTTCATTTTTTTCGAATTTTCGAAAATAATTTCAAAATTTTCTTAGTTTTTAAAAATTTTTCCGAAAAAAATCGATTCAATTTCTCTTGAAAAAACTCATTTTCAGCGTAAGTTTCGGTAAAAATTCGAATCTTTGCGCCTAAAATTAGTCTTCGTATTTTTTCTCAATAGAGCACTGTTGCATTCCTCACGTTATTTTTTTCGAAATTTTCCGAAAAATCGATATTTTTCCAGTTTTTGAGTTTTGATTTTGAAAAAAAAAATCGACTTTTTCAAACGGTAAGCAATGCGAATGCGCTCTATTGAGAATGAAGGCAAAATATTTTTTTTTGTTGAAAAATTGATGCAATTTCTCTCCGAAAAACTCATTTTTCGCGTAATTTTCGAAAAAATTTCAAATTTTTGCCGACTAAATTGAGCTCCATAGTTTTTTCTCAATAGAGCGCAATTGCCTTCCTCCGTTTTTTTCGAAATTCTTCGAAAAAATCGGTCTTTTCTCTTAAAAAAACTCATTTTTTGCGCAATTTTCGAAAAATATTCAAATTTGCGAGTAAGCTCCGGCTGCATTCTCAATAGAGCGTACTGCCCTTCCTCACGGTATTTTTTTTCTAATTTCTTCGAAAAAATCGGTCTTTTCTCTTAAACAAACTCATTTTTTGCGTAATTTTCGAAAAATATTCAATTTTGCGCGTAAGCTCTGGTTATATTATCAATAGAGCGCATTTGCCGTCCTCACGGTTATTTTTTCAAAATTTTCCGGAAAAAAATGGAAAAATCGATATTTTTCCAGTTTTTGAGTTGTGATTTCGGGAAAATATCGATTTTTGTAGAGAAAATCGCAAAAAAAAATTGTTTTTCAAGTTTTTTTTCTAATTTTCCCTCCTCCAGGACCCACTCAGAGGGCAGTTCTCCCCGTGCCAACTCCACCTCCACCCCACCGACCACGGATCTCGAGAAGATCGTCCCGAATGATGATAAGGAGGGATGGTGTCGAAACAAGAAGTACATTGAAAAAGTGGAGGGTGGATTCATGTGTACAGTATGCCGAAAGATATACGGGCGGTACAATTCCGTGTCCTACCACGTCACCATTTATCATCGGAATCCACCGATCAAGTGCGAGGAGAATGGTTGTAATTTCTCGACGAGGGAAGCAAGATACATTCATTTTCATAAATATTATCGTCATCATATTCCATTGCCAGAGAATATTGATTTGGGTAAGTACAACTTTTTTCAGAATTTCAGAAAATTATCTGAAAACTAATGAAATTCTCTACAAAATGATCCAAAATACATCTCAAAATCTTCATTTTGAAGCGAGTTACGGGCCTTTGAAGTTGGAGGCGAGAGAGTGAGAGACGGCAGAGAAAACGACTGTCTGCTTCTCTGCCGTCTCACCTCCAGCTTTGAAGACGCATAACTCGCTCTAAAGTTGAGCTAGAGACTTCGTTTTTGTACCATTCTGACCGTCTTGATCTTAGCTTTCAGACACTATGAAAAACTAGGCCACGGACTTGAAGATTCTTTTTTTTTCAGATTTTCGGTTTTTTTTTTGAAATCTAAGCAATGTTGTTCCCAGGAAACCCATGAAATTCCCTGCAAAATAGCTCAAAAATCATTCGAAAATCTCTGTTTTGAGAGGAGTTTTTAACCTTTAAAGTTGGTGACCTAACTTTTCAGGGCCGTGGCCTAGAATTTTCTATCGTCTGAAAGCTAGGATCAAGGCGGTCAAAATGGTCTAAAAACGAAGTCTCTAGCTTAACATTGGAGCGAGTTATGCGCCTTCAAAGTTGGAGGTGAGAGAGCGAGAGACGGCAGAGAAAACGACTGTCTCGCTGTCTGCGTCTCACCTCCAACTTCAAAAGCGCATAACTCCCTTCAAAATGAAGCTGATGACCTGGATTTTGAACCATTCTGACCGTCTAGGTCTTAGCTTTCAGAAGATATCCAAATTTGGAATTCTAGACCAACATCTCTCTCTCTCTCTTTTCAGGCTCCCGAAAGTGTCCGTTCTGTCGACACGTGTCCAAGAGTCCGGCAATGTTGGAGAAGCACATTGCCCGTCACGAGACCGAGGGCAGTGCCAGCGGATCACCCAGCGCTCTGAAGCGAGCACCGAGCAAGTGAGTTTGGGGGGTTACGGTAGCTATGATAGGGTTACTGTAGCTATTTTTTGTGTGACTTGACAAAAATTTATGGTAGGTTACTGTAGGGGTACTGTAGCGCTACCTTGGAGGATACTGTACTTTGAGAGTGTTACGGTGGTCCTGTAGTCTTTTGCGCCTTTAAACTTTTCTTCGGCCTCAGTTTTCCTCCTTACTACTGTAGAAGATTCAAATGAGTTCAAATCTCGAAAGGGTAACCTCATTAACAAGGCAGAGTCATTTGCTGGTAGTGGGTGCTCTCATCATTAATTCCTTTCTTTATTGACTCGAGAGAATTTGCACTTTTATATAGTTAACCAGGGGAAAAAGGATTTCGATTTGAAATGCGCCTTTAAGGTTTCCAGCATACTTGTCCGAATTCGGGCCGGGCCGGGACGGCCTCAAATGGGATTTTTTATGGGCCTGGCCCGGTGGTCCCGGTTAAGGTTAGGGAAAACATTTTTAACTGAAAATTGATGACTTTTACCCGAAAAAATGGTTTTTTTTTCGTGATGCTTCTGAGGAAAAATTAGGCACTTTCAACTTGAAAACTCCAATTTTTCCATAAAAATCAGATTTTTTCCAAATCCGGGCCCGCCGGACAGGGCCTTGAAAATTTTCGAAAGCCGGGACTGTTTGGGCCGATTTAGACTGTTTGAACCGATTTGGGCCAATTCAGGCTGTAAACTGCCTAAACCGGCCCAAATAGGCCTAGAGCGACCTGAAAATCGGCCCGAACAGCCTGAATCGGCTCAAACAGTTTGAACCGGCCAAAATCGGCCCGAGTTGGGCTAGAAGGCCTAAATCGGCCCAAAAAGTCTAAATTGGCCCAATGGGTCCAAATCGGCCTAAATCGACCCATAGGGCCAATGTGGCCCATTTAGGGCCGAACGGGTCACTTTGGGCCAATTTGGGCCCGAATCACCTAAATCGGCCCAAATCGGCCCGAGTCGGGCCGGATGGCCTAAATCGATCGAGACGGCCGTACGGGCCATTTCGGGTCAAATGGGCCAATTCGGGCCGTTTTTAGCCCATCTAGGTCATTTTGGGCCAAATGAGCCGATTTGGGCCGAGTCGGGCCATTTTTTAGCCAATTTGGACCGTTTTTTTAGCCAAATTGGATCTTTTTTTTTTTTAGCCAATTTGGACCATTTTCTATTCAACTTGGACCATTTTTAGTCAATTTAGGCCATTTTTAGCCAATTTGGCCATTTTGGTCAATTTAGGCCGTTTTGGCCAATTAGCTCGATGAGGACCGAATAGCGAGCCTTGCCGGGCCGGTCCTGACCCTCCGGGCCTTGCCGGGCCAGGCCTTATTTGGACAAGTATGGTTTCCAGTGATGTTTGTTTCTCTTTTCTCGTGTTTTTCGCGATGTAAGTTTTTAGCGAAAATACTATATCACGGAACACAAGGAGAAAAAAACTGGATTTAGAGTAACACAGAACGGGGAAGTAGAAGAAAGGAAAACAAGAAATGATTTCTGGTTAATCGAGAGATTTTTTATTTTCAGAAAGAAAATTGTTCCAACCACCCTGACTTCTGACGTCGTTCCCGTCGGCGGTTCGATCTTTGCCCCCATCTCCACAAACCCATCTGGAAACATTCCGATTCAATGCTCATTGTGCACATTCTCCACCAATTCCACCGACTTGCTCTTTATTCATTTGGCTATGCAGCACACTCAGGAGTTGGCTCAGAGCTCCGGCTTGCTCGCCGACAACTCATCGGAAACGTCGACGAGCACGGCGAGCAGTAGTGATGGGGAGCAAATGATGACTGATATGGAATTGGATGTGAAGCCGTTGATCGATCAGTCATTGATGCTTCAGTTGAATACACCTCTTTCTAATTGATCTTTTTTCGTGAAAATTTTGAATTTTTTTTTGAATTTTTGAATTTGATGACATGACTCCTCACTACTCCATAGGGCTTTAGCTGTCTCTGAATCTGAATATTTTTTGGAATTTTCGTGTGATTTCTTTCTTTCTTTCGTCTCTTTTTAATCAGTGCCTTTTGTGTCTTTTTTTTTTTTGAAAAAAATCAATAAATAAATTACGAAAATCTGAACATGCGCCTTTAATACAGTAGCCACGCGCAGGTGGAAAACGGGCGGTGCGAACGGAGTTTTTTTCGTTTGGTTTTTCAATTTTCACGATTTTCAATGTCAATCATTAACGAATTTTCGATATTTGCAAGATCCACGTAAGCAAAAATGAACATGCGCCTTTAATACAGTACTTCAAAAAAAAAAATGCTTTTGATACTTTTTTTGTTATGGCATTCAGTGTAAAAGGCTTTTTTTAACTAAAAGCTGCTGGCCGAAGATCCGACAACTCGACGGCCGCGATATTTCACCACGAAAACTACAGTATGAATTTAATTGATACTGTACGATTTATCGATTTTTGGCGATTTTTTTGAGGTTTATTTCTGAAAAAAAAACTACTCGTTGAAAATCGAAAAATAAAAGAAAAAATTTTAAAACTTCTTACGGTAATTTTCGTGGTGAGATATCGCGGTTACCTATTCGGCCCTGACTGAATTTTTCAGACATCACCATAGTTAACCTGCGCCTTTAATACAGTAGTAATGCAGGAAGGGCGGCGCTTTTCTCCAAAACTGAACATGTTCCTTCAATACAGTACTCAAGCGTGTTTCGTGACTTTTTTCTATGCTTTTCTACAGTTTTATTGCTGATTTCATCACAATTTCTCAATTTCTTGAAAAAGTATTTTGATTTTTATTTTCTGAAATTCGTTTTCTTCGTTTTTTTTCACCAGTAATCTTGCTTTTTGTTCAGCAATCGTTGTAAAATATCGATTGATTTATTGAGAATTCTCAAATTCTTGGGTTATATCACAGAAAAGTTTTCAAATTTAAAAACAAAAAAGATATGGCGGAATCTGGCGGAAGTTTAAAAATATGGCACAATTAGATGGAGTTATCACAGTTTAGGGGGGATTTCGGAGATCGCAGAGTTAGATAGGGCGTCGGGAGATCGTTGGTACATGATTATATGGGGGAGAGTGTGGAAACCGCAGGAATTTTGAAATTTTGGAAAAAAAATTGGCTTGAAATTATGTGAGATTTTAGGAGTGTGTGAGAGACGGAGAGATGGAGAGAAATGATGGCAGATCAAAAGAGAGAGAGAGAAAGAGAGTTCAGGAATAGAGATCAATCATCGAATCCGGTGATACTGTAGATGTCGTCATCGGCCTTCGCTTCTTCCTCCCGAGTGATTTCTGGAATAGGAAAAATTTAAAGATTTATCGCTAGAAAACGGCTCCGCGACATTAAAAAATTTTGACCGAAAAACATTTTCGAAAAAAAAATGTTTTTTTCAAAGTAAGTTTCAAATATTATTTTGTTCTAATTTTCCAGAAAATCGACTCAAGTCGAGTCAAAAAATTTGAAAATTTGGGCTTAATTTTCAATGGGCCGAAAATCGAGATAAATGCAGCAGAGCGCGCTTACTCAAAATTGGCGCGACATTTCGAAACCGTTGAAAATTAGGCTTGAAATTTTCAAATTTTTTTAAACTCTACTCTAATCGATTTTCTGGAAAATGAAAACAAAATAAATTTTCGAATTTTTTTTTTCGGAAAAAAAAAAATTTGACCGAAAAATATTTTGCCAAAAAATTTTTTTGTTCTAATTTTCCAGAAAATCGATTGAAATCGAGTCAAAAAATTTGAAAATTTCAAGCCGAATTTTCAACTCTTTCGAAATAGAACTGTGTGAAAATAGAACTGTCCCATATCTCAAAAGTGGGCGGGGCTACAAAAAAGTTGTCAACTGCAAACTTGCTCAAAATTAAATTTGGAGCAAGTTTGCAGTTGACTACTTTTTCCTAGCTCCGCCCACTTTTGAGATATGGGACAGTTTCAAAATGTCGCCTAGAAAACCAAAATTCTTACCTTTCTCCGCCGCCTGAAGAATTTTCAAGATGTTGGCCTCAGTTTGAGCATCTGAATGTGGTTCAGGCTCCACTTTTTTCCTCTTCTCCGCATTCATTTTCGAGATGTATGGGCGGTTTTTCGTCTCCTTTTTGACTCTTTTCCGGTGGCTCTTTTGGGATGGCACCACATTCTCTTTAGCCTCAGTGCTCATCACATCCATTTCCTCCTTCTTCTCCGCCTTCCGCTTCTTCTCCTTCGCATCGAACTCCCTGGCCTCCGTGAACCATTTGACCTCTGCATCGGTCAGCTTCACCGGCTTGAGATGCTTTGGGAGTTCCTCCGGGCATCCACATCCAGTCCTGTCCCTGTCCAGGTACATCTTAATAGGACCACGCGGGTCCTCAACCTCAATTCCGATATAATCCGCCAGACTCTTCACAGATTCGGCTGATTGCATGCAATTTTTGCAGTAGAGGGCCATTTTTAGCTGAAAATTAGAATTGTAAAAAAAGAACTGTCCGTATCTCAAAAGTGGGCGGAGCTAGAGAAAAGTTGTTAACTGCAAACTTGCTCCAAATTAAATGTTAAGAAAGTTTGCAGTTGACAACTTTTCTCTAGCTCTACCCACTTTTGAGATATGCGTCTTCAAAGCCAGTGTGCCTCCTGGAGAAGGGGGAGGAGCCAGCTAGCCCCCAAACTTTAAAGGCGCATATCTCAAAAGTGGGCGGTGCTAGGAAAGAGTTGTCAACTGCAAAATTGTTCCAAATTTAAATTTAAGAAAGTTTGCAGTTGACAACTTTTTTCTATCTCCGCCCACTTTTGAGATATCTGGTACAGAAACAGTTCTGCCTCTGCATACCGCCGAAGGAAGGTATGGGAGGTAGGGAACGAGGAGACCAATGGAGGGCAGAGGGGGGGGGGGTGTCTAAGAAAATCAAGGGTCAAGGAGGTAAAAAAAGAAAAGAGGGGTAAATGAGGCAAACTGTCTAGTGGAGTGAATGAAGGGAGACCCCTCACTCCACCAGAAAATCAATTTTTTCCCAGAAGGTTACGGTCGTCCTTTTTGATGTCGTCGGTCTTTTCGTTACGTCCTGTCACTGTTTGACATGATGAATGACAGGACGAGGAGAAAGAAGATAATAGCAATTTGCATTTTGTTGGCATAGTGTGATCATAAGAGATTAGGGGTAATTGGACAGATCTAATTTTGTTATTAACAAGAACTCGTCGGTCAATTTCAAAGGGAGAACATAGACACAGTGAATTTTTCTGTACGTGTTTTCAAAAAGTTTCATTCGCGGGCTCTGTCTTACTGTAGGGTCGCATGCTAACTGCGTGGCGACTCAGCGATACGTAGGCATTTTTCTCATTTTGTTGAAAAATTAGAAATCAGGGCCTAAGCTTTTTTTGAATTAAATTGAATAGAAATTTTTCTTTGCATCATCTTGAATATAATATTGACAGGATTCGATCAAATGTCATTACCGAAAAGTGCTCTGGAAACATGGTGCGCGCTCCTTCGGCTTAAGCGCGGCTTACTGTCAGAACTTAAAGACGCAACATGAAATTTGTAAAAGTCCGTGTGAGATGGAGCGTAGAAGCTGAGAAAAAAATTGGAAGTACAAAAAAAATTTACCGTTATCGATCAAGTCAAGAAAATTGAGTCAAAAAATTTAAAAATTTCAAGCCTATTTTTAAACAGTTTCGCGGTTCGTAATGTCGCGGAGCCACGTAATTCTGAGGGGTCTGAAGGCGATTACAGTTGGCGGGAGCTCAAAAAATCATCTGAAGAGTGTTAAGCATTTTCAAATTCCCGCGTAAAATTAGCTGCGTTGCGGTCGCGTCGTCTGTACCTCTCTGATTCCCATCAACTCTCCCGGGGAAACTTCGGTCGTCGAATCGCAAAACTGTTTTTCTGACTAAAGTGAATAGCAATTCAAAAAAAAAAGAAAAGTTTTTATTAATTTTACAATAGGTACGATACACAGATTATACATTTTTACGAGACATGATGTAATTCGATAGAGCAACAGATCACAGTGCTCTTTCGAAATAAAACTGTCCCATATCTCAAAAGTGGGCCGAGCTAGCCAAAAGTAGTCAACTGCAAACTTGTTCCAAATTCAATTTTGAGCAACTTTTCAGTTGACAACTTTTTTCTAGCTCCACCCATTTTTGAGATATGGGGCAGTACTATTTCGAAAGAGCGCCTAGTAATTCACAGAAATACATTGATACAGTCATTATCCTCTACACTTTCTAATTACAATCATCGCATCATATTTTGAGAAAATGAACTCCAGGAAGTCATTGGAGCCCGGGATTCGGTACAAACAGCTCGACGGCTCATCTACAGGCCTGGGTAAGGACGTCCCAAGAGCCATTTTGATGGCGGTGAAGTTAATTCTGGAGTAGTGTTCCATTGTGGAGATCCAGGCACTTTCGAAGTTTGGGGATTGCAAAATAGCCTGGAATTTACACGTGTGGGGTTTCGAACTGACGTTAGCTATGTCAGAAAGTGCGCTCTATTGAAAAAATTGGCTGGTTATAATTCGTTCGGCGGACTTTCGAATTTTAAGTGACCGGAACACTTTTTTTAAGCGAAAATCGCATTAAAATCGATAAGCGTCTAATAGAGCGCATTTGCTGATGCGGAAGTGTCCAATTTAGGCAAGTGCGCTCCACTAAAATTACGTGAAAATTAAAATTCAGTTTTTTTCAAAAAGGCACAGTTGCAAGATTTTGGCTCCGCGATTTCGAAATTTCAAATTTTTCGGAAAAAAATGTTCGAAAAAAATTTTCGGTCTAATTTTTTTTCAAAAAAAAAGGATTGAAATTTCATTTCGTTCTAATTTTCCAGAAAATCGATTGAAATCGAGTCGAAAATTTGAAAATTTCAAGTCTAATTTTCAACAGTTTCGAAATGTCGCGGGGCCAATTTAGGCAAGTGCGCTCCACTCAAATCACGCGGCGATTTGAAATTCAGTGTTTCACAATCGCTGCGCCGCAAATGATTAAGACCAAATCGCCAGGTTTTTTTCGTTATTTTTTCGCAAAAAATAGATTGTTTCCGATGAATTTTAGAAGTATTTCATGAAAAAATCTGATAAAAACTTAATTTTCACAAAAAAAACCAAGTTTTGGAAGTTTGCAATAATTGCATTTTGTCGGCATCAATCTAAAAACTGTTGCTTCTAAAACTTCGAAATTCCATCAGAAAACAATTAAAAGCGATAAAAATTTTGATTTGCCTCCAAAAATCAAAAAAAAAATGCAGCAGAGCGCGCTTACTTATAATTGACACTCTTCGAGTCCGTGCGGGAACCCTTTTTTGCGCATGAATCGCGCGAATTTTTGAAAATTTCAAATTTGCCAACAAACGTCCAATAGAGCGCACTTTCTGATATAGATTGTAGAAGAATCGCGTCAATTCGCAATGGGGCGCGCATTGTCATTACGTATCATTCAAATAAATACCTCTCTAATCCTCAAAATTTCCTCTGGAATAAACATCTGACGGGTCACATTCGACACGTTAACCTGACTAATCATTTTCAAAAGAATCTCCAGTTCACACGGAAAATCTGCATCGATTTCTCGATAATTCGCCATTTTCCATTGCTCAGTTTGAAAGAGTTGGTCCAGATGCTCTGTCCTTTCAATTTTCAAGTGGATTTTTTCAAGAACGCCTGGCTTGAAATACTGAATGAGGGGTGCCTGATCCTTAGCCAGAAGTGCCAAGGATCTCACATGGATCCGATTGTTTAACGTCTTCAGAATTGGCTCAAGCTCTTCAGAAAAATCGGATTTTCCATGGTTAATCACACGGAATTCGTTCAATTTTGATCGTGGATTTTTGAGAATAGACTCCAGATGATGCCATCCTTTAACACTGGATTCCCCCTGCCAACCATCGTTATTCTGATGGTATCCAGCACTTTTTAGTGAATATGTTTCAGAATATTCGGAACTATCAATTTGAATTGATCCCACCTCCATGGATACTGATATTCTGTCGAAAAGGACAGGTTGGTGATCGATAACGTCTCGAAAACAGCGGCAA